>SNQJ01S0088953.1:0-16929 GCA_010110895.2 Picea sitchensis | reverse complement strand
GTTACACCTCAAAATTACTCACTCTGATAGTGTCGCAAGTGTCCTCATTACGAGTGTTGTAAGTGTTGCATCTTGTCTGCAAGTGTCGCATCTTGATCACAAGTGTTGCAAGTGTCACAAACACTATACTGTCATATTGCATATGGTGTTCCTCTAAAGACATCATAAAGACACTTAAGACACCTCAAAGTTTAGTTTGGAAGAAGATAAATCACTTGACAGTAGGTACAAGCCTTTTGACATTGAGAAAACCACAAAAAAATGGATTTTGGAGAGGATCACTCCCCTACCCACTGTCAAGGAGTGATGGCCCTCCCTGAGCCTCTTTGGGGGAGTGCTTGAGCACCCTATGCACCTTTTTGGGGGAGCGCTACCCCTTTTTTATCAAATTTTGGGTTTGTTGAGGCAAGTAAAGGAAGAATCCCTCAATTTATGAAGGTAGTCAGATTCGAATAGATGGTCAAGGCATGATCTTAGGGGAGATCCTCAACTGAAGGAGAGGAATCCTCAAATCATCCCAAATATCTCTCAAGTGGTTGAACCTCTCCAAGGTTATATAAGGAGGCCTTCTCATGGTGAAAGGTACGATGGAGATTGAGAATTATACGTAACTTATGATCTCATAAGAAGGTATTGACATGGAAAAGATTGGAGATTTGAAACTTATGATCTCATGAGTGAGATGTCACCAAATAAATCAATGTAGATTACTTGAGAAAAGGGGTTGCACAAGGAGAAATAGAAGAAGTTGTTGCACCTTCATTCAAAGGATTGTAAGTACTTTTACTTGTTCTCATTAATAATCAATGATTGGCCTGTTTCTTTCAAATTTATGTTTGTTCCATATGATTTTGTCTACAGTAGATGGATCTATGATTGAACTAATCTCAGTAGAGTAGGAAGTCCATTGTATCTTTATTTGTCCCACGAGACCTATCAGGGAGCTCAGGATCGAAGCTCAACCAGGACTTTGCAAGGACAAACGTCGCTAATAAGGTACATATCTTTCTCCTTATCTTTCATTCATTAGCTTGATTAGATCTAAAAGGAATTCAATGTCCATGTTAAGAACTTTTCTGTCTTGGCCTTAGGAGTCTAGAGACCAAGAGGGAATCCACTTGTCCGCATGGGATTCACCTACAACAATATCTCTTCTATCTCTTCTTGTTTTTTTGTTATCATCTTTGTAGTTTTCTCATAGTTGTTTGTAAGAGAAATAAGGTGAATTAAAAGACAATTAAAACCTTTCATTGAGATGTTCATGTAAATTGAGATTTTGATGTAAATATGAGACCATGTCTCTCTGAAAATATATAAATGATAAAGACCATGTAAATGTCTTAGGTTCAAATTCAAGTGTGTGTAGAGCCCCTTGTGTGTGTATCTCTTACTTTGTAATATTTATAGTGGATTTATTCATTCTTCCATTTGTTCAAGTGATTATTTATTTCTATGTCTTCTAACCCATTGTTACACTAATTTTCTTAGTTCTTTCTTTTTTTTTCACGCGAAAAGAACAGTTTCATTGTTATTCTATTAGAATGAAATGGATTTTTTTGTTACATATGGATCTAGAAAGTTATGATAAAACAAGATCTGTAGTCTTTCCTTCCTTCCACTTTTTTGCATTGTAGTAAAGTTATAAAAGGTCATCTAGTGTCATATACAAAATTATTCAAAAAAGGGACATTTGTAAAGATCCAAGATAGAAAATGTAATTTTTTTTTATACATACAACAGTTCCATCAACAATTTCTTCATAAAAGAGCCACAGCCAAAATTTCCTTTGATTTCCTTTTTAGAGAGGTTGTCTACTACTTCGTTGAACTATCTATGTACTTGCATAAATTTGATAGATTCAAATGTATTATTTAAGCTTTTGATCTTGTCTGTTACTTTGTTGAACTGTCTATGTACGTGCATAAATTTTATAGATTCAAATCTATTATTTAAGCTTCTGAGCTTGTCTTTCCAGTGTTGAGATATATCAAGTTCAGGTTGGATTTGGAATTTATCCAATCGATTGTGACCTTGGAATCTCCTGCAACTATCAATTTTTTTATGGAAAAGTAGGAAATGAGTAATAATAATCCTCATAGGCCCAAGAGTTCATCTTTATGTTGAATTTTATCAGTCCACAATGAAATATGTTGAATTTTATCAGTCCCCATAGGCCCAAGAATAGCCCACAATGAAATATGTTGAATTTTATCATGTGTTTTTGAACAGTCCACAGTGAACATAAAATGAAGCATTTAAATTAATACATAGTAGGATAGACCCAAGAGTTCAAATTTATGTTGAATTTTATGAGTCCACAATGAAATATGTTTAATTTTATTAGTCCCCATAGGCCCAAGAACAATCCACAATGAAATATGTTGAATTTTATCATGTGTTTTTGAAGAGTCCACAATGAACATAAAAGGAAGCATTTAAATTAATACATAGTAGAAAATTATTTAAGAGTTTCAAGATTAATTTATTACATTGTAAAAAGGATAATATACAAAACATGTAACATCCCGCTCTGGCGCACTTACAAAACTTATTCTTTGAGGACACTTGCTCGCAAGTGATCTGGATTTTTATGATGATAAAACTTTTTTCTTCATTATGATGCGTTAAGTTAGATGACAAGATGTTTTTACTACTTTGATGTAGACATGTGTTGCTGACTCGGTTTCATTGAGTGTACAGGGTTTCAGACCTTGAGGATGCAGAGGCATCAGTGGAACTCCCTCGGACTCCGAATTGAGTCAGGGAGTGGGCTATCTGGGTTGTTTCATTTACGGTGATATTGCTTTGTTTGAGCGGGCTATCCGGCTGTTTCCATTTTCACGGTGATATTGTTTGTTTTGATGATATGCTATTGGTTTTATGATATGTTGCTGACATGATCCGACATGATGGTTGATGATGCAGTCGGACGATAGCTTTTTGCCGGCCACAAGACTCATATGGATTTAAGGGGCCACACACGAGTTCCGTAGAGATTGAGGGAGAGGTGTGGATGCTGCTCGCCACGTTCTCAATACTAGCACTCCCGTCGGGGTTCGAACTGTAGGTTAACGACACCTAGTTCGAGAGGATCCACTACGTCGTGAGGGAAGATCATGACAGCCGCCACTTCCATGATTCTAATGCTGCAATAAGGCGTGGGGCCCATTCTTTAGATCCCTTAGTCTCCCATAAGTTCACCGGGCGGAGTGTTGACACCAGGGGTTATAAATGTCTACCAACTGCCAAGTCGACGTAGTGGCACCCTTCTTTGGAGCACGTGGTGCATCCCTCGAAGGGCAAGTTGCTAAAGAAACACAAGTGGGCTTAGTGGCACCCTTTGGAGCACGGGTGCATCCCCGAAGGGGCACGCCGCCACGTGAGGCAAACGAGGCAAGTGGCACCTTGGAGCACATGGAAGCGCTTTGAAGGGAACGCCGCATTGGTGATGATGATGAGACCAACTAGATGACCCTAAGACCTTAACAAGAAATTTCTCAAACGACTCCCACTAAAAATATCGCCTACCAAATCTAAACCTAATTTTAAAACATCTCTAAGATAAAAATCTAGCCTTAGGAGTAGGTCTCAGAAAATAAACGCTAGAAAGGCGTAAAACTAAAACCTCCTAGGTGTTGAAGCAAAGTCTTCTTTATAAATTAAGGGGGGTAAAGTAATGAGGGGATAAATTAATTGGAAACCCAAGGTTTTTAAATTTTAAAGAAGAAATAAAATTTTAAAGTGTGGGAGTATAAAAGTTAGGAATTTAAAAAATATATTGAAAGGACTATTAAGCGCATTTATCAATTTGGGTTTAACAAAAAAAAATAATAATAAAAAGAGAGAAATAAAAAATTGGAATTCATGGAAACTTGGAATAAAGGAAACTTAATAATTGAAAGTAGGAGACATAGGGTAAAAATCAAAAAGGAATCAACATTTATGGAGTTACTAAAATTCAAAAACTTCATTTTGTGGAAAGTTATTAAAAGTATGAGAGGGGATCTAGGGAACCCTAAGAGAAATTTTAGGAGCGACTTTAGGGGTAGTGAGGGAAATGAGTCTTTATTTTTAAAGAAAATAATTTGGGAGAAACATGGGGGATGAGACACTTGGACAACAGAGAATGTTTAGAGGTTTGTCATAAAAATTAAATTAATAATGATTTAGAAAGTAGGTGGGTTTCAAATTTCTATAAAAAGGGGAAAAGAAGGAAGAGGGGATGAACTGTGCTTAAGACAAATACGATTGAGGCTTGACGGATTGCTTATGAGGATTTGGGAATTTCTCAGATGTGTTTGGAGTGGTAGATCAGCCTTGAGAGGCGAGATGGCAGCTAGACGAAATATCTGGATAGTGTGTGGCCCCTTTAAGGCTCGGGGCTGTTGGGAAGCAGAAAGTACCTCTAGCTTATTACCGGAGGTACCGGGTGAGGGTTCCACCTGGCCTAAGAAGCGTGAGCTGCTATCGTAGCTGAAGCAAATACGGAAATGGTCATCAACCCGAGCTGCCAGAGGCGCCGGTATGAATTTTACTTTCGGTAGAGTAGATTGTCTAGTTACTCTCTTAGGCGATTATGATGCATTGTATGTAAGATGTTAAGTCAAACCGCTGTGGTTCGCTTAGCATGCTACAAATGATATTGTTCCGGAATCCTTTGATGGGGATGTTCTAAATTTTACCGCCATTTGTAGGCGTCAAAGTCAATCAGATTCGCTACCATTGTATTCGGAAATTTAGCCGAAATGGATATGGGTTGTATTATGGAATTGGTCGGAATTTGTTTTCACGGTAGTCAGCATTTCGTCCGAATTTGTTACCCTCGGTCTTCTGGCACTTCGAATGGTATATGTTCTTCTTTCTGATCAGGAAGGTCTTCAAAGTCAATTGAGCATTTCGTTTCCATCATTGCCGCACTCGCTTTGCATTTCTGGGTTTGACATTTCGCTTGTAATTACTGATTATTGCCGCAAATTAGTTTTGTTTCATTGTACCGTTGGCATTTCGCTGATTATTGCCGGAAATCAAGATTGTCTTCGCTTGATTATTGCATGCTCTCCTTTCTAGCGATTGGGTAATTTAATCACCGCGAACTGGCAAAACCACTCTTTTCCTTTGTTACATTAGAAATTCGAGTCAACAAGATCACACCTAAATGCCTCCCTTCCCCGGCCGGACGAATTGATAAATCAAGATCCGTAATCATTGTGGCCTGGAATCATTATAATTCATTTCTTGATAACCGCTATATCTGCTTAACCCAAGTATATTTCGTTTTTGCAATCGTTGTTACGCTTTTTACATCGCTATCTTAAGCGCTTGATACGAGTATTAAACGCTTAATGACTCCGCTGCTTCTCCTCCAGTTTTGGATTTATTACCCATGCGTATTGGGGTCTGATTTTATTACATTTCATTTTCCCATGGTGGTCTGCGTGATTAACGGTAAGTGCAATCAAATGGCAATCTAAATGCCAAACCGAATCTCTTGACATTTCTTTTCATATATTGGGTCTGCGTTTTATTACATTTCATTTTGTTCACTGTGGTGTGCGTGATTAATGGTAAGTGCAATCTAATTGTCGACTGAATGCAATACAATTTCATTCCATTTCTTTTATGTATTGGTGCCCGCTATTTTCTCTTCTCTATTTTTGGGTCTTCGTTTGATCCTGTGTGCGTTCAGAATGGGAGAAAATAATAGCTGTGTTTCTCGGCAGCCTTTGCTATTTCCATGATGTTTTGGCATCATTCATTCTGTGCATGATTTTCCCGCGCGTTTCCTGGGCACGTACCCTCTCCATCCTGGTCGTAGATCACCACCGTCAAGTTCGCCGAGTGGCGTAGGTGCCAACTCTCAACCACAGGCAACCCAATCATGGCTGACCAATCCTCGCGCATCCCTTTATCATTAAATTCTAGGGCGTCTATATTGTCGGTTCAATATGGTTGATTGTCGTTATAATTTTGGTTGAAATCATAGCTGTAATATTAGGTTTTAATATTAGCATTTACTATTATGGTTTTAATATTCCGATATAATTTTGGTTCATTTTGTCATTTAAATTTCGGTTAGAGATATATATAGGTATTGTATTTTCAAATTTGAGGTTATATCGTTGCCATGTTTATACATACGGTGTTACCTGATATGATCTTTGAAGGTTGCGAATTTCAGATAGCAAACCTTTTCAATAATGTTATCTTTAACTATGGTGTTTTTAAAATGGATCTTGTTAATTATTGTCCTTCTAAATTTTGTCATTTAAAATATATATATATGGTTCTTCATGTATTTCCCTTCCTAAATTTGATACTTGAAATAGGTGTTGGTATTGGGAATTTTCAATATGAAGTCACTTGTATATTTAATGTTATTAAATTGTGAGGTTATTCATATTGACATTAGGGACCGATAATTTAATTAGGATGTTACTTTTGTCCCTTTAATGTTGATATTTTAGATGTGACATTGTAAATATCTTTATATAGGGCCCTTTAAATGTTGTTATTTAAATAATGTCATTTAAAGTATTGTAATTGTTATATCTTGTCATTTGTAAATATGATAGTTTCAGTAATGTCATTTTAGATATTGTAATTGTTATATTCCTTGTCATTTGTAAATATGATGGTTTATTGATATATTCAAATATGATGTCATCTATCCATATGATGTTATTTTCAAATTGAATTATGTAAGGGTAAATATGTCAGAACAAATTAAGGTGAAATTTTTAGCATTAGGTATCAAAAACAATGGTACGGTAATTTATCTTAATACGATTAAAATTTTGGTTACGGATGGTTATAAAATAAGGTCCTAGAACCGGGCACCTCAATTACCATGATTGTAATGGGAAATCACCACTAATTTACATTCTAAACGGTTAATGGCATTGTCTTACCCTCGAGTTCAAGGGGAGTATTGGGCCGCATTGCATGCCTGAGTCATGGGGAACTACCTTTCCAACATTGTTAGCCATTGTCGAGTCCTTTGGACAAAATCAGAGGGGTTAGTGGTTGTCTTGAGTTGTTCTTGTACCTGGACGAGTTCTTTCTTTTGCCTGGTCTCACCGGCGTGTTCAAAGTGGATATAGTCACCGGTATTTAGGAGACTTCGTCTGCGGTGCGTGTTTCCTTTTTCCGGTAAAGCCGGCCCGTCGCATCAAGAGTCTCTCGCCCCTTAAAGGGCGTAGGTTTCCACTTCGCGCATTATTACCCATCGTGAAGTTTACTGTTTCTCGCCGCAGCAAATGACCAGAGCCCGCCTTAATCTTCTTTAGAGAAGACATAAGACTAAACGCCTTCTTTCTTGTCTAGAAATAGTAACTCTAACACCATAATTTCTTCCACCGCATCGATTGTACCATACTTAACACCGGGTGTCGCCGGCCATTACCGCTAATAGTACTTTTGCGTCGGTGGATGCTTATTGCTTCGTTGTCATTGTGATAAGGCTCTGTCATCTTGTGGTGTTCTCCTTGCTTGAGTCTTGTTCTAGGCCGGGTTACCAGTTTCTGCCTGAGAAGCAAATGAATTAGGAGCCTGCCTAATCTTCTTTAGAGAAGACATAAGACCAAACTCGCTTCGCAGAAATTGTAACCCTAACACCATGGATTCTCCCATCTTAATCGCGTAACCCCGCGATGTCTTAATGTTTGTGCCGTATTTTATGCCCACGGGTCATATATAGTTGCGCTACTCAGGGTCTTCGCCTTCTTTGTGCTAAACTTCGGTTGGCGCCTTTGTTAGTTATTGATTGGCTTAATGAGTCATGTGTGTTTGTTACTTCCACACGCCCGCACACACCTTAAAAAAAAAAAAATCGCACCGTCGTGGTTTGTCGTAACGTGGAGGGGGTTACATATGGTATCAAAGCCGGTATGAACCGCGACTTGGGATTCGCTACGGCTTCCGCTGACATGATTGTATTTGATTATTCAGTTGCTGATTCAGTTGATTGTGCGTGTGCAGGTAAACATATTAGGGGACGCTGCTGGAGGTAGACGACGGGTGTTAGAGGAGGCGCATTGACCTTCGCATAACCATGCCCGAGGGATATAACCGTGGAGGCGCAGCGTGTCCTGGACGAGCGCATCGCGTTTGCTCCATGTTGTGGGGATGATGAGATCTTTCCGCGCATGTCCGGTATACCATCAACATTGACAAGATGAGGAAGTGGCCGGCACTCCATCGAGGTTCCAATCACGCGACCCGCCGCTACAGTAGCATTCACCGCGGAACTCGAGAAGGTAAATTTCCCAAGTTCTTTGGTGCCTCGACAATAAGCAAAATTACCGAGGCATGGTTGAGAATATGGCAATGTGCCGCGACTTCGCGACTATACATCCAAAATGAAGTTCCGCATGGAGGTCTTTCAACCAAAGGAGTTTATGGTGGAAGACGCTTCCTACGTATTTAACATGGTCAGCCGAAGACGTATCATGGAACTCGAGAACGGTTCGAAAGACGAGGTATCTTGTGAGGAATTCATTGAGCGCCAGATCAATTAATTCAACGCACGCATTGTGGTATTGTAACGCGTCCGAAAGTAACAGGCACGCTTTCATGGAGTCGCTTCCGTATGCTCCTCGCGAGACCGAACACCGGTGAAGTCGCCATATCAACTGCCCGTGGTTTGGCCTTAATGGCGTACCGCATGAAAGGTTAGGATCATGCCTCAAACCTTGCACGACGCTTATCCAAAAAGGTCCTCATAGTGTATATATTTATTAGCTGGGTTAGACCGTGACTCCGCCAGTTATTCTCGTAGGATGTGGTCTATCTCAACACCACGCCATCAGACACCGCTGAGATAATGCCGGATATCGTGGCTCGAGGGGATCCATCGCCTACCACATCCCTCGACGACCGCCAGTCGACACCTACCGAGGGACCACGAACGTTAAATGTACCGCAACAACATCGGGCTTTGAAATTGCTCGCTGTAATCGCACTGTGCTCTGTGCCGCTGGCTATCATCTTCACTTCGTACCGTGGACTATCATCAAGAAAGGGTGTTGGATCGGTGGGGAGCCAACCACTGACCGTCCGTGGAGAGGACCGTATATCCGATCATCAGAACCCACTAATTTGGATATTTTGGCAAGGCCCACCAGATTCATGTGGAAGTGAATAACCGCTGTGCGGTGAAAGCACCACCGACCGCGTTCTCGAGACTTCCACGTGTACCGTCACTGACCGTAACCTTAGCATTTGATAGACCCTAGTGCTACCGAGAGTTTCATTTCTCGTGCGCACTAAAAGGATTAAGGTCAAGGCAGTCAATCAGACGAAGTTTAGCTTCATGGAGATGGCTTCTGGAGCCAAGCAAAAGGTTGGAGGAAGGGTTGCGTGCTATGTATTTAACCTGGGAGAGTTTTTTTCATGAGGGTCAACTTGTACGTAATGATATTAGGATCTTACGACGCCGTGATTGGTATGGATTGGTTGGAACGCATGAGGCGATACTCAACCGTGAGACGAAACAGGTTGAGCTTATTGATGATGGAAGGACGTGAGATCTGTAATTGTAGGATCTGGAACTGGAGTATCCTCGAGGTTCGCCTCTTCCCTTACGCTACTGTAAGGGTATGCAAGGGGTGAAATCTTTGGCGCGATCCTTGTGCTAAACCAAAAGGGAGTAGTAGAAGGTCTAGAACACCTTCCGCTGGTGAAGGAGCTACGGACGTATTTCCAGAGGAGATACCTAGGATGCCACCGCAGAGAATTGAGCTTCAATATAGACCAAATCGACCCAACCCATAGCAAGAACGCCTTATCGAAAGTCGACCCGCAGCTTGCAAGAGAGTTGAAAATGCAACTGAAAAAGTTGTTGGACCCGGATTGATATGTCCTAGTGTGTCACCGTCGGGTGCAATCTCGGGCTTATTTTCATATTTGGAATAAGGACGGATCGCGGAGAGGCTTTGCATTGACCATCGCCAACCCAACAAGGCTACTTATCAATAACGCATCCTTTGTCAGCAAATTGATGAGATCCGCTCGACCAAATGAAGGTGCTACGATGTTCCTCCAAGATCATCATGCATCAGTAATTCATTTACGATCAAGGAGGATGACGCCCCTAAGATTGCCATTTTTAAGACGATTTGGACATTACGAAGCTTATTGTTTTGTCTTTTGACTCGCGAACGCCCCGTGGGTATCTTTTTGCCATGAGTTTGATGAACGGGTGTTCCGCTGAAAGGCTTGGACAAGTTCGTCCAAGTATTCATTGATGATATTTTGATTCACTCTCTGACGACGGAGGAGCATGATGAACACTTGCGCTGATACTATATAGTGTTTGGCGGTATAACAAATTGTATGGGAAGTTGTCCAAATGCTCTTTTATCAATCCGTGATTCACTAATTAGGGCATGTCATCTCCGACGCATAGTATCATCAGGATCCAACCAAGGTTGAGGCTATCATGGAATGTCCCCCATGGGCTAATTTAATGGTCACAAAGTGCATAGTTTTGCTGGTTTTTCCGATACTATCGACGGCTATTTTAGAGGGATTTTCAAGATAGCAAGTCCCATCACGTAATTGCGTGAAGAAAACAAGAAGTTTGTTTTAACGGAGAAATGCTTCTGAAGCATTCTCGGTTTAAGGAGTTGTTGGACAACAACGCATACTAAAGTCCCCTCGACATGGATAGACTTCTTGGTGTGCAAGGATGCATCCAAGGAAGGTTTGTATGAGTCTTGATGCAGCACGACTATTGATTTCGTTTACATTTCGAGAAAACTCCATAAGGCACGAGAGAATTACGCGCACGACGATTTGGGTTGTTAGCCATTGTTTATGCCTTGAAAGTCCTGAGACACTACCTTGTTGGATGAAAATTTGAATTAAAGATCGATCATTGTGGACTACAACACATTTTCACGCAGTTTAATCTCGAACGCTACGACAACAACAACATTGGCCTTTGAATTGCTTAGCGAAAGTACCGACTTCGAAGATTGCTTTACATAAAGGGAATAGTGAACCAAGCGGCAGATGCTTTTCTTGAGAGTCGGAGGCAACACATCTTCGGTGTTACCTCTTCTTCGACAAGCTCCACGCGGAGAAGATTCTCACCCCTACCGATGATGACCGGTACAAGGAAGTCGAGGATTTTATCGACCAAAACACAATGATGGTACAACAATATGAAGGATTTACTTTGTCACCGATGGGTTATTGAGAGGTTAGAAGAATTTACTGCATCGCCAAAAGACGAAGTTGAGGATGTTGACTTCAGCTTGTGCCCATAGAGCCGCATACATGTCTCGCTTAATTCGAGTTACGCTACGAGGGCGACCTTAAGCCCTTGTTCTTCGAAAGGAATGAAGGCCTAATACAGTCAACTTTGTGGCTAGATGTCTAGAGTGTCGCAGGTAAAGGCTAAACATAGAAAACTGGCAGGTTTACTTCAACCACATGCTGTTCCAGAATCGAAATGGGAAGACATTCTCGATGTATTTTATTGTTGATCCACCGACGGCAAGGAGACACGACCGATTTTGTAGTAGTAGACACTGTAACAAAGAGTGCTCACTTTATTCCGGGTATGCACGACGCATCTAACCACATAGCGAGAGTTAGACCGATATTTTGAGGTCGCGATGGCTGCCTAAAGTAACATTATGCATTTGATCGAGGATAAGTGTTTACAGGACGATTTTGGAGAAGTTTTCAAGAGGCCTTGGGAATCAACTTAACTTTAGTACCACGTATCACCCGCAGACAGATAGACAAAATGAACCTAACCTTGGAAGACATGTTGAGCATGTACGTAATGGATGATCTAACAAAAACATTGGGAGAAATTCTTGCCACTAGTAGAATTTGCTTATAAAAATCACGCTACTGTAGCAACTACGAAGATGGCGCCTTTTGAGTTCCTTTATGGGCGACCGTGTCGACGCCTGAGTTGGGATCGGTTTGAGGATAGGTCCCGGTGGACTGTAAGCCCAAGAAAATGGAAGAGAAAATGCAAACCATATAAGACAAAGGATAAAGAAGCGCCAGATCGACATAAGAGTTATGTCGATGCTAATCGTAGCCTAATCGTGAAGTTACAAGGTCGGGCGACGAGTCTTCTTGTGGGTTAAACTGCATGAGAGTTTGATCAAGTTTGGAAGGGAGATAAACTCTCTCCTAGGTTCATGGGACCTTCTCGAGATTGTGGAGAGAAGCAACCGCCCATCGACTAGCCTTGCTCCCATTCTCGAGGCATGCTAACGATGTTTTTCTATGTATCCGCTTTGAGACATTATGTTAGTGATCCTACCCACGTTATTGACATGAGTTCCTCGCATGTATCGATGAGGGAGCGCCGCCGATGAGCCGGTCCGGATTTTAGATCATCGCATTTGACAAGCCATAACTAATGGTAGATCGTGTCAAGGTCCTGGGCGCTATAGTCCGCGACTCTACGACTCGAGGACGATATGATATGCTAACAATTTCCATTTTGCCTGATAGATAAACTTATGATACTGGGGTACTTACGATATTGTGGTACATATATTTCGACATTTATACTGAGAAAACTTCGCTGTGGATGAAGTTTTAGACCAGGGTACAAACATCCTCCGGCCTCGCACACTTTCTTACAAAACTTATTCTTTGAGGACACTTGCTCAAGTGATCTATATTTTGCTGATGATAAACTTTTCCCTTCATTATGATGTGTTAATTTATATGACATGATGCTTTTACTACTTTGATGTAGACAAATGTACGCCGACTTCATTGGAGGTGCGTGGTTTCTGACCTGAGGGGATGTATAAGATTGTGGTGGAACTCCTCGACTGGTTTGAGTCAGGGAGTGGGCTACTTGGGTTGTTTCATTTACGGTGATATTGTTTTGTTTTGATGATATGCTATTATGATATGTTGTTGACATGATATGACATGATGGTTGGATGATGCAAAATAATTTTATAGCTATCGGACCAAGCACTCACACATATGGAGTAAAGGCCACACATGATTTCCGCAGAGGTTGAGGGAGAGGTGGACAACAGCCCTCGCCATGCCTCTACTAGCACCTCTTACTGCGGGTCGAATCAGAGGTTAATGATTACCTAGTTTGAGGATCCACGATGCCGCGGAGGGCGACCACGATAGTCGCCACACGAAGATTTCTAAGGGGTGCTTAATAAGGTGGGGGGCCTTATTCCCAGAGCCCTTAGTCTCCTACAAGTTCACCCGGCGGAGTGTTGGACTCCGTGGGTTATAGATGTCTACCAATCCATCGTCGGGCGAAAGTGGCACCCTTTGAGCACATGGTGCATCCCGGCGGCAATTCGCGCAAAAGAAACACAAGTGGTGAGTGGAACCCTTAGACCACGTAGTGCATCCCATAAGCACGCCATTAAAGGCAAACGAGTATGAAGTGGCACCTCAGCACGAGCATCCTCAAGGGCACGTCGACAGGATGATGATGAGACCGGCCTCGATGACCTCTTTCTAAGACCGTAACTCAAGAAATTCTCAAAACGACTCCACTAATTAAAATATCACCCAAATCTAAACCTAATTTAAAAACATCTCTAAGATGTGTACCTTGGTCTAGCCTTAGAGGTGAATCCCAAAATAAATGCAGGGGCATGCAAACTAAACCCTCCTTTGTGTTAGTTAAGGTCTTCTTAAATTAAGGGGGTAAAGTAATGATGGGGATAAATTAATTGAACCACGTTTCTAAATTTTAAAGAAGAAATAAAATTATTAAAGTATGGGAGTATAAAAATTTAGGATTTAAAAATATATTGAAAGGACTATTAAGCGCATTTATCAATTTGGGTTTAACAAAAATACCAAAAGAGAGAAATAAAAAATAGAATTAAGGAAACTTGGAATAAAGGAAACTCAATAATGGAAAGTAGGAGACATAGGGTAAAAAATCAAAAGGAATCATCATTTAAGAGTTACTAAAATTCAAACTACATTTTAGGAGAGTGATTAAAAAGCATGAGAGGGGATCTAGGAACCCTAGGAGAAATTTTAGGGTTTTCAAATCCTTTAGGGGGAGTGAGGGAAATGAGTCTTTTATTTAAATTCAAAGAAATTCAATTTGGAGAAGCATTGGGGATGAGTGACACTTGGACAATGGAGAATGTTTAGAGGTTTGTCATAAAAATTAAATTAATAATGATTTAGGAAAGTAGGTGGGTCTCAAATTTCTATAAAAGAAGGGGAAAAAGAAGGAAGAGGGGATGAATGGTAAGCGCATCCACGCTGATTAAGGCTTGACGGATTGCTTGTGAAAAGTTGGGTTTATCTCAGCTGTAATTAGAGTGGTAGCTCAAATTTCAAGTAGCCGAGAAGCCAGTCTTATTCCGACTGTGGCCCTTTGCGGCCTGGGGCTATAGGGCTAAGGGGGAAGTAGAGTACCCCTAGCGATTGGCTGGGAGGTACTGGTGAGGGTTCCACGGTCGATAAGAAGGAGTGGCACAGAGCACGGGAAGCGGCGCGAAGCGCGGGTCGTCAAACGAGCGGGCGAGAGGCAACGGTATGAATTTTAATTCTTGTAGAGTAGATTGTCTAGTTACTCTCTTAGGCGATTATGATGCATTGTATGTAAGATGCTGCTTCAAACTGTTGTGGTTCGTTTAGTATGCTACAACGATATTGTTCTGGAATCCTTTGCTGAAGTAGATGTTCTAAATTTACTGTTATTTGTATGCCGAAAGTTTGTCTGTATTCGTTACCATTGTATTCTGGAAATTTAGCTGAAATGGATATGGGTTGTATTCTGGAATTGGTCGGAATTTGTTTTCATGGTAGTCGACATTTCGTCCGAATTTGTTACCCTTGGTATTCGGGCATTTCGAATGGTATATGTTCTTCTTTCTGATCAGGAAGGTCTTCAAAGTCGATTGAGAATTTCGTTTCCATCATTGCTGCAATTCGTTTTGCATTTCGTTTGGCATTTCATTTGTCATTTCATTGATTATTGCTGCAAATTAGTTTTGCATTTCATTGGCATTTGTTGGGCATTTCGTTGATTATTGCTGCAATCAATATTGTCTTTTGTTTGATTATTGCATGCTCTTCTCCTTGCCGGGCGATTGGGTAATTTAATCAACAGTAAATCAAGCGAACCGCTCTTTTCCTTGTTGGGCGATTGGGGAAATTGAGTCAACAATAGATCACACAAAATGCCTCCTTCCCTAGCTAGACGAATTGATAACTGAGACTGTAATCATTGTGGTCGGAAATCATTATAATTCATTTTTGCAACTGCTATATTCGTTTTGCATCTGTTATATTTCATTTTTGCACTGTTGTTGGGCATTTTTGCCACTGCTATCTTTGGGCGTTTGACTTGAGTATTAAACGTTTAATGACCTGCGTTTCTCCTCCAGTTTGGATTTATTACCCATGCGTATTGGGGTCTGATTTTATTACATTTCATTTTCCCATGGTGGTCTGCGTGATTAACGGTAAGTGCAATCAAATGGAAATCTAAATGCCAAACCGAATCTCTTGACATTTCTTTTCATCTATTGGGTCTGCGTTTTATTACATTTCGTTTTGTTCACTGTGGTCTTCGTGATTAATGTTAAGTGCAATCTAATTGCCGACTGAATGCAATCTGAATTTCATTCCTTTTCTTTTTATGTATTGGAGCCTGCGTTTTCTTTCTATTTTTGGGTCTGCATTTGATCCTGTGTGCGTTCAGAATGGGCAAATATAATAGCTGCGTTTCTTGGCAGCCTTTTACTGTTTCCATGATGTTTGGGCATCATTCCTTCTGCGCGTGCTTTGCCCGCGCGTTTCCTAGGCACGTCCCTTCTGTAGCATGGTCTTGAATCACCTCTGTCAAGTTCGCCGAGTGGCATAGGTGCCAGCTCTCAACCGTAGGCATCCCATTCGTGGCTGACCAATCCTGGCGCATCCCTTTATCATTAAATTCTAGGGTGTCTATCTTGCCGGTTCAATATGGTTGATTGTCATTATAATTTTGGTTGAAATCATAGCTGTAATATTTAGGTTTTAATATTAGCATTTACTATTATGGTTTTAATATTCCGATATAATTTTGGGGTCATTTTGTCATTTAAATTTTGGTTAGAGATATATATAGGTATTGTATTTTCAAATTTGAGGTTATATCGTTGCATGTTTATACATACGGTGTTACCTTATATGATCTTTGAAGGTTGCGAATTTCAGATAGCAAACCTTTTCAATAATGTTATTTTTAACTATGGTGTTTTTAAAATGGATCTTGTTAATTATTGTCCTTCTAAATTTTTTCATTTAAAATATATATATATATATGGTTCTTCATGTATTTCCCTTCCTAAATTTGATACTTGAAATAGGTGTTGGTATTGGGAATTTTCAATATGAAGTCACTTGTATATTTGATGTTATTAAATTGTGAGGTTATTTCATATTGACATTAGGGACCGATAATTTAATTAGGATGTTACTTTTGTCCTTTAATGTTGATATTTTAGATGTGACATTGTAAATATCTTTATATAGGGCCCCTTTTTAAATGTTGTTATTTAAATAATGTCATTTAAAGTATTGTAATTGTTATATCTTGTCATTTGTAAATATGATAGTTTCAGTAATGTCATTTTAGATATTGTAATTGTTATATCTTGTCATTTGTAAATATGATGGTTTATTGATATATTCAAATATGATGTCATTTATCCATATGATGTTATTTTTAAATTGAATTATGTAAGGGTAAAATATGTCATTATAAATTAAGGTGAAATTTTTAGCGTTAGGTACTTTATCAAAAACAATGGCATTGTGGACTTATCTTAATACGATTAAAACTTTGGTTACTGATGGTTATAAAAATAAGGTCCTAGAACCAAGTACCTCGAATTACTAAGATTGTAATGGGAAATCTGCAATTACTTAATTTACATTCTTAAACGGTTGGGCTGGGTATCT
>SNQJ01S0088952.1:0-17015 GCA_010110895.2 Picea sitchensis | reverse complement strand
TCCAGCTTTGTCACAACGGGCCAATATGAACATCCCTACCCCCCGCAGGTTTTGAACTTGTGACCTCCCCGGAGATAACACATGCTCTTAACCATTGGGCCCACTCAGGTGTTCAATTGATAGTTTTTTTTTTGTAAGTAAGTATTTTTATATATAGAGGCCTTCCAAGAACCAAACCAAGAGTACAAAACTGAAAGTCAACCGGTTGTAATTACTGAACTGCTCCAGAAGGAGAAACTAGTTCAGCCAACCGGGCAATTCTAGCACCAGAGTTCCTATCAGTCTTAGAGTAAACAAACATCTTAACTACCATGGAGGTCACTAGAGTAAAATCTAAAAAAAGAAACAACCCCCTAAAGGGGTCAGACAAGTGGTGTATAATCTGGCACATACTCTGGCAGGAGGCCTGGCCACGACTCCTCTACGATAGGTGTCCCGCTGGTTGCCCGCTGCATGTCATTTCCCTCGGTGTGCACGTCCGTGTTAGCAGCCGTCTCAGCACCTGCCATCGGGGTGTACACCTGTAGACTGATGCCTACCATCTCCTTGGCCTCCTGTTGAACCGTTCCCTTAACAGCTTCAGCTTTTCTCGACGATTTTTGCTCCTGCCTGTTGACGTCCATGAATGCTTGCTTGACCTTCTGCCACCCCGGCTCCTCATTGTCTTCTGCGGCTCCCTGCTGACAAAAACTCTCGTTATCGCTTGCATTGGAAGGTGCTTCGTCTGACTCTGCGGGAGGGGCTTCGTGGTGGTTAGAAAGAAGCTGGAGGAGAATTGACAGCCGCCCATCCATCTGCTGTACTCGAAACTGAAGGTCCTCCACTCCTTGACGGAGTTCGAAGACCAAGTCATGCAATATGGTGAGGTTTTCACACGACAGGTTGGAGGACGACGACTTCTTATTGTAGCTTGGTCGACCATGGTCAGGCATCCCAATGGGTGATTTCGCTAAGGCCAAACCCGACGCAGGAGGAGGAGAAGAGTACCCGGAGGTAGAGGGGGCGAAGAGGTGGTGCCAAGAAGGGTTCAGGTTGGTGTCGATGATGGCCAGGCAATTGTAGGTGGGGGGAGAGTGGGTGGTTGACACAGGTGGTCGTAACGACGAAGAAGTCATTGGAGACGAACTAGAGGGTGAAGTTGAGGCGCGAGGCCTCCGGGGATGGCAGGGAGAACCCCTGCGTGGTCGAAGTCTCTGGCGCGGCATGGTAAGGCCTGGTGGGTGGGGGAGGTCTGTGGAACCAAGGCCAAGGGAAAGAAGCGACCAGAGAGGTAAAAGCACCATGAGCGAACCAGCAGAACCAGACCCAAGCTGCAGGGCAAAAACACAAACAACCTGCGTCATTGCACTCTGTGTAAAGGCGGTCGAGGGAGCTCGATTAAATGCCCCTCCCATTGACGTTAAACCAATTTAATGCATGGGGGCATCGACAGCAGTGGGCACGAGCCGGGAACATGGCTTCGTGCACTGCTGGCCTCCCCTCGTCACCTCTGTGCGCCAGGTGGCTAGCCCCATCACCCCATCCGAGTGAAGATAATTGATATTTTAACTGGTTAAATTAATTATGTTTATGTAGGTGGAAAAAATTACATAACTGATATGTTCTTAGAGGAATCTGTCTTAGAGAAATCAATAAGGAGATTGATATTTCGAAGTAAATTAGAAGAGGAAAATATTCTTCAAGGGATAGAGGACAGTGAGATATACAACATGAAATTGCAAACAAGGAAATTGTAAAAAATAGGATTTTCCACATATGATGAAAGAAATAGGGCAAGTGTGCTCTTGAAAAGAAAGTGGATGTAAACAAAATTACACAGAAGAGTTCATATTTAATCTGACAGAACAAAGAGTTGTCCATTCAAGTGGAAGGACTAGTGGATAGACAAGATCATAAACAGATCTTGAATACATTGTTTGATGTTTTTATGCTAACTCTGGTTTTGAGATTGTTTTTAACTAGAAGCAAACAAGAAATATTGATAGCAGTAGACAACTAGGAGAGTTGTGACAAAGAACCAATTTTGTTATTTAGTGAAGAGCATGTGAAATCTTAGAGAAGTGAGAATAATTGTGGCAAGAACCTGGATAATTCCAGCAAAAGGTTGGAACAAAAGAGGACAAGTTAAATGTTCTCAAAGAGAAGTGGAAACTGTAGAAAACAAAGGATTACAAGTTTCTTAAGAGGTTCTAGGAGGAAGAACCATAGGTACCAAAAGGTCAAGCTCAAGGAGAATATCTTGATGAGGTATGGAAAGGCGGGTATGGAGACTTGCTAATAGGGGCTTGAGTGTAGTCCACAAGTGGACAAAATAAAGTTCACAGGGAGATGAAAACAATGTCCAATGATGGTCATTGTAGAGGTTCAGAGAGAAGCAACAACATAAGAAGAAAAGATTCCAAGGAAAATGGCATGAGAAAGAGGATGAGTCAAGAAGAGTATGGCAAAGAAATGGATGAGCTAAATGAGAGGCTTATTGTCATGCCAATGCTGCTACATAAGAAATTGAAAGAGAACCAGAGACAAGGATGGAGAGTGAAGAAATTCAAGTGGCCAATGATGTAACTATTTGTGAAGTAGTTGAGGAAAATCTTGAGGAGCTTGAAGCATAGGATTAGTGCTTGGGAGAAGGAGGAGGAGCTCAAAGGAGTTGAGTTCAGATATAGTCCATTGATAGAGGAAGAAGTTCAATTATGTGAACCAGAGCAAGGAGATATCCTTGGAGAAGAGGATGAATAGGATGGGAGATTTATTGCAAGTCTCATGAACTACTTGGATAATATACATCAACATACATATGTGTTGATAGAGGGGTTAAGAGAGGCTAAAAATCCAAAAGTTTTTAAATCTAACAATTTGTGTGTGTTTGTAGGATTTGCAGGTGATGGGAAGTCATCTAAAAATATTTTTAAGAAGGAGGAAAAAGAAATGTACCAAAACATTAATATGAAGGATGAGACCACAATGTCTCATAAAGAAAACCAAAGGGGAGCCCATACAGATTTTCCCAAAGATATTGTTGAAGAACAACCGCAAAAACTTGTTTTTACAGTAAACAAGGAGGAATTGGCTCATGGAAATAGCCAAAAGAAAGAAGAAGAGGAGCATTATGATGCAATGCTTTCAAATTGGAATGAAGAGACCAAGTTGTTGGAAATATTGTTGAGGAAACCTAAGTCAGAAGGAGAAGAAAATACAACCAGAACATGTTCACAAGTGCCTAGAAAAGAAAATTTTGTTACAACATCTAAGGAGGCAAGGGTAAATTTTAATTTTCAAATTAATTTGAAAGAAGCAGGTACAAGGAGTGATGAAAAAAAATATGTGATAAAAGATATATAACCTGAACTATTTCTTAAAGATGAAGGAAGACCTCAGATTCAACATTCAAAATTAAGGAATTTTGAGGAAGAAATGAGATTTCTGGAGGAGTGGTTGTCAAAAGATACAAGTGATGAATATTGCATAAAAGTTACAGACTCAACTCAAACTGATTTTGAGGAGTAGATTAAAATGTTAATTAGAAAGGACATGGATGAATATGAGAATAAAAATCCTAAATATATAAATGAAGGAAGGTTGCAATAATCAATAGACAACAATAACAACAAAATTCAGCTAGGCAGCAACAACAAATTGCAGAGCATGCACCAACAGAAGGAAAAGCTGGGCATATAGATTGAGATGATGAGGAAGTTGATGATGAAAGTGTCTTAGAGGAGACATGTTGAAGTGAAGAAGATATTCAACAACAAAATGTAGATGACTGTGCAAGTTTTCATCAACAAAAAAGGAGGAAAGAGGCAGGACTAGATTTGGGATCCAGGAAAGTTGCAGGCAACAACAACAATGCAATAAGATAACAATGAAAGAAGGAAATTGTAGTATTATGTTTGGGATCCGGGAGGACTTTAGTAAAAGGAACTCATGATCAAGAGATCATGAACATTTTATTCCTAGGAATTCTGATGCAGGAGCATCCTACCACCAAAATCTAGCTCTTTTTGGTGAGGCCTAGGGGGTCTTTGATTTATTAAAGGAGTTGGTTCCTTAATTAAATAATTGTAATATTTCTATGTTTTAATGACTTCTAAAGGGGAGGCATAAGATAGATTTGGTTAATGAGAGCGAATATTTATTTGTAAATGTTCTTGAATGTATGACAACATGAACGTTTTGAATTTGTTAGAGATCTTATGAGGATCTAGGGAGTTGATTTTCTTAAGAAGTGATCCTAGAGGATTTTGTGGGTCTAAGAGGATCCTTAAGAACTGTTGAGAGTATCGTGGATCTGAACTAAGTCTAGTTTAGGATCCTCTTGTATAAACATTGTGAGCCTAAGAGGCATTGGAGAGGTTGGCCATCCATTGATTATTCAAGCCATGGAGAGTGAGGGAGACCTACTAAATTCAATTCAGGTCAAAGAAGGCATTGAGATGCCTTATGTAAATATTATGTACAATGTATGTGTACAATGAATTAAGTGAAATACTCTATTTAGAGTACTATGTGGAATTGCATGGTGAAATCCTCTATTCATTTTGGGTATGTTAAATCTCTGTCAAATTGAGTATTGCAATTTTAATACTATAATAGTGAAGAATTCCCTCCACAAGTGGTATTGTAGGTTTGTGGTGATTGTGGTCAAAAGTTTCAATATAGATTGTGTGTTTGTAGGTCTCAAGTCTATTTGTAGGTATGACTGTAAATTTATTCCAGATTTATAGGTGAGGAAGAGTTCCCCTTGAAGGAAATTTGAGACAATGGAGAGGTTGATTCCATTAACGATTGGAAGAAGAAATATTATCTAGTGATCATCGATCACTGTAAGGATCGATGATCCAGTATTTTATACATGGATAAACTAGAGGGACAAGCTACATAATTCATCGATGAAAAGAAGGTTAAAATCTCATTGTTGGTTTGAGAATAGTTCTAGATCATTAGATCAGGTGTCAGATTTAACAGACACAGTCCTATATTATTGTAAATCTTGGAGTAATCTCAACCATCCACCCAACGTTTGACCGAGTCTCAACCAAGGATCGTGGACCATTGGTAATTATCAGATCGCGATCAAGGAGGAAATAAATGGTGGACATCTATTTCAAATTTGTATTTGCATGGATTTTATCGGCAAGGTCGATTTGCGAAAGGTGGAGGAATCGTGGATCCAAAGATACACATGGTGGCATCAATTGTTTTTGTGTTCCATTTAGCATGTGATAAAAAAAATTATTTTCATTTGCGAAACAATACAAACTGTTCATCCCAATGTTTGATTAAAACATCACAGTCAATTGTCTAAATCTAAGGAGGTCCAATAAAAAAATCATTTCAATGGTGTCATGGGACATGTAGATCTGGTCATCGATCGGAGGACAAAACCGATGGTTGAGGTTCAACACGCATAGACAAGGTGAGAGAAGGTTAATAAGAGGAGCCTTTATGTGCGATGGTTTAAGGAAAACCACCTGAGGACACATGGAAAGAGAATTGTGAACACTGATACCTTTATAGCGGGTTTTGAAACCACTCTTCGGTCATCCATGTAGCTAAGGGATTACCATGAGTGGTAATTGATGAAAAAGCACCTTTTAAAATAGTGCGATGTCACAATTCATGGTCCTATGATGAGAAGAACTTAGTGTCAGGGTATTAAAATATGTGGTTAGACCATAATTTCAACTTGTGGTCACATGGCAGAGTTAAGGATTGGTTGCGCAAATTATAAAGTTAGTGACAAAAATTCTAGATGAACATTGTGATTCGAAGTCTCAATGAAGAAAGGACTTGATATTTGAAAGGAATAGAGAGAGTTATTTAAAGGATAAATTGATCTATTGAAGGATCAAGGGATGTAGTGGAAGTGAGAGGGACGAAATGGAGGTTGATCCATAAATGTGATAGAGTACAAACTATTGCAAATAGATATTAGATCATTGGATAGTCCCTTTGAGGACTTATAGAGCAGCCATGTAAGGAAAGGTTGCCTAACTGTGGGTATTGAAGGAGACTAGGTAGAGGTTTCCTTTCATCAAGTGGTATTAGATCTTGTAATTATCTTTGGGGTTTGAGGTTGAGAAGAAATACTCTCTAGAAGAGTAAGTTAGAGCTGGTGAGATCTGAGAAGAAGATAATTGATATTTTAACTGGTTAAATTAATTATGTTTATGTAGGTGGAAGGAATTACATAAATGATATGTTCTTAGAGGAATCTATCTTGGAGAAATCAACAAGGAGATTGATATTCTGAAGTAAATTAGAAGAGGAAAATATTCTTCAAGGGATAGAGAACAGTGAGATATACAACATGAAATTGCAAACAAGGAAATTATAAAAAATAGGATTTTCCACATATGATGAAAGAAATAGGGAAAGTGTTCTCTTGAAAAGAAAGTGGATGTAAACAAAATTACACAGAAGAGTTCATATTTAATCTGACAGAACAAAGAGTTGTCCATTCAAGTGCAAGGACTAGTGGATAGACAAGATCATAAGCAGATCTTGAATACATTGTTTGATGTTTTTATGCTAACTCTGGTTTTGAGATTGTTTTTAGCTAGAAGCAAACAAGAAATATTGATAGCAGTAAGCAACTAGGAGAGTTGTGACAAAGAACCGATTTTGTTATTTAGTGAAGAGCATGTGAAATCTTAGAGAAGTGAGAATAATTGTGGCAAGAACTTGGAGAATTCCAGCAAAAGGTTAGAACAACAAAGGACAAGTTAAATGTTCTCAAAGAGAAGTGGAAACTGTAGAAAACAAAGGATTGCAAGTTTCTTAAGAGGTTCTAGGAGGAAGAACCATAGGTACCAAAAGGTCAAGCTCAAGGTATGGAGACTTTCTAATAGGGGCTTGAGTGTAGTCCACAAGTGGACAAAATAAAGTTCATAGGGAGATGAAAACAATGTCCACTGATGGTCATTGTAGAGGTTCAGAGAGAAGAAACAACATAAGAAGAAAAGATTCCAAGGAAAATGGAATGAGAAGGAGGATGAGTCAAGAAGAGTATGGCAAAGAAATGGATGAGCTAAATGAGAGGCTTATTGTCATGCCAATGCTGCTACATAAGAAAGTGAAAGAGAACCAGAGACAAGGATGGAGAGTGAAGAAAGTCAAGTGGCTAGTGATGTAACTATTTGTGAAGTAGTTGAGGAAAATCTTGAGGAGCTTGAAGCATAGGATTAGTGCTTGGGAGAAGGAGGAGGAACTCAAAAGAGTTGAGTTCATATATAGGCCATTGATAGAGGAAGAAGTTCAATTATGTGAACCAGAGCAAGGAGATATCCTTGGAGAAGAGGATGAATAGGATGAGAGATTTATTGCAAATCTCATGAACTACTTGGATAATATACATCAACATACATATGTGTTGATAGAGGGGTTAAGAGAGGCTAAAAATCCAAATTTTTTTAAATCTAACAATTTGTGTGTGTTTGTAGGATTTGCAGGTGATGGGAGGTCATCTAAAACTATTTTGAAGAAGGAGGAAAAAGAAATGTACCAAAACATTAATATGAAGGATGAGACCACAGTGTCTCATAAAGAAAACCAAAGGGGAGCCCATACAGATTTTCCCAAAGATATTGTTGAAGAACAACCACAGAAACTTGTTTTTACAGTAAACAAGGAGGAATTGGCTCATGGAAATAGCCAAAAGAAAGAAGAAGAGGAGCATTATGATGCAATGATTTCAAATTGGAATGAAGAGACCGAGTTGTTGGAAATATTTCTGAGGAAACCTAAGTCAGAAGGAGAACAAAATACAACCATAACATGTTCACAAGTGCCTAGAAAAGAAAATTGTGTTACAACATCTAAGGAGGCAAGGGTAAATTTTAATTTTCAAATCAATTTGAAAGCAGGTACAAGGAGTGATGAAAATAAATATATGATAAAATATATATAACCTGAACTATTTCTTAAAGATGAAGGAAGACCTCAGATTCAACATTCAAAATTAAGGAATTTTGAGGAAGAAATGAGATTTCTGGAGGAGTGGTTGTCAAAAGATACATGTGATGAATATTGCATAAAAGTTACAGACTCAACTCAAACTGGTTTTGAGGAGTAGATTAAAATGTTAATTAGAAAGGACATGGATGAATATGAGAATAAAAATCCTAAATATATAAATGAAGGAAGGTTGCAATAATCAATAGACAACAACAACAACAAAATTCAGCTAGGGAGCAACAACAAATTGCAAAGCATGCACCAACAGAAGGACAAGCTAGGCATATAGATTGAGATGATGAGGAAGTTGATGATGAAAGTGTCTTAGAGGAGACATGTTGAAGTGAAGAAGATAGTCAACAACAAAATGTAGATGATTGTGCAAGTTTTCATCAACAAAAAATGAGGAAAGAGGCAGAACTAGATTTGGGATCCAGGAAAGTTGCAGGCAACAACAACAATGCAACAAGTTAACAATGAAAGAAGGAAATTGTAGTATTATGTTTGGGAATCGGGAGGACTTTAGTAAAAGGAACTCATTATCAAGATATCATGAACATTTTATTCCTAGGAATTCTGATGCAGGAGCATCCTACCACCAAAATCTAGCTCTTTTTGGTGAGGCCTAGGGGGGTCTTTGATTTATTAAAGGAGTTGGTTCCTTAATTAAATAATTGTAATATTCCTATGTTTTAATGACTTCTAAAGGGGAGGAATAGGATAGATTTGGTTAATAAGAGTGAATATTTATTTGTAAATGTTCTTGAATTTTTGAGAACATGAGGGTTTTGAATTTGTTAGAGATCTCATGAGGATCTAGGGGGTTGAGTTTGTTAAGAAGTGATACTAGAGGATTTTGTGGATCTAATAGGATCCTTAGGAACTATTGAGAGTATTGTGGATATGAACTAAGTCTAGTTCATGATCCTCTTGTATAAACATTGTGAGCCTAAGAGGATTTGGATTGGTTGTCCATCCACTGAGTATTCAGGCCATGGAGAGTGAGGAAGACTTACTAAATTCAATTTAGGTCAAAGAAGGCATTGAGATGATTTATGTAAACATTATGTACAGTGTATGTGTACAATGAATTAAGTGAAACACTCTATTTTGAGTACTATATGGAATTGCATGATGAAACCCTCTATTCATTTTGGGTATGTTAAATCTCTGTCAAATTGAGTATTGTAGTTTTAATACTACAATAATGAAGAATTCCCTTCAAAAGTGGTATTGCAGGTCTGTGGTGATTGTGGTCAAAAGTTTTAGCATAAATTGTGTGTTTGCAAGTCTCAAGTATATTTGCATGTATTACTATAGACTTTATTCCAGATTTATAGGTGAGAAAGAGTTCCCCTTGAAGAAAATTTAAGACAATAGAGAGGTTGAGTCCATTAATGACTGGAAGAAGAAATATTATCCAGTGATCATCAATCACTGTAAGGATCGATGATCTAGTCTTTGCTGGAGGGATGTAAGGATCGATGATCTAGTCTTTGCTGGAGGGATAAACTAGAGGGACACGCTACAAAAATCGTCAATCAAATTAAGGTTAAGATCTCACCATCAAATCGAGAAGAGTTCTAGATCGTTAGAACAATAGCCAAATTTAACGGATACCATTAGACATTATTGTAAAGCATGGAGTAATCTCGACCCTCCTCCCAACGTTTGATTGAGTCTCGACCAAGGATGATGGACCATTGGTAATCGTCATATTGCAATCAAGGAGGAAATAAACGGTGGGCATCTATTTCATGTTTGTAGTTACTCTAAGTTTATCAGTAAGGTCGATCTACGAAAGGTGGAGGAATCGTGGATCCCAAGATCCATGTGGCGAAATCAAGTGTTTTCGCATTCCATTTACCATGTGATAAAAATAATTCTTTGCATTTGTGAAACAATACAAACCGTTCATCCCAATGCTTGATTAAAACATCATCGTCGATCATCTAAAGCTACATAGGTCCAATTAAAAAAAATTCAATAGTGTCACGGGACGTGTAGATCTAGTCATCCATTGGAGGACGAAATCGGTGGTTGAGGTTCAACGCGCATAGGAAAGGTGAGACAAGGTTAATAAGGGGAGCCTATCCACGCGATGGTTTAAGGAAAACCACCCAAGGGCACATGTAAAGAGCATTTTGAACGTGGATACCTTCATAGTGGGTTGTGAAACCACTCTTTGGTCATACACGTAGCTAAGGGATTACCATGAGTGGTAATTGATGAAAAAGTGCCTTTTGAAATAGAGAAAGGTCACAAGTTGTGGTCCTATGATGAGAAGGGCTTAGCGCCAGGGTATTAAAAGATGCAGTTAGGCCATAATTTCAACTTGTGGTCTCATGGCAGAGTTAAGGATTGGTTGCACAGATTATGGAGTTGGTGACGAAAATGTTAGATGAACAATATGACTCGAAGTCTCAATGAAGAAAATACGTGAGATTTGAAAGGAATACAAAGATCTATTTAAAGGATAAATTTATCTATTGAAGGATAAATGGACGTAGTGGAAGCGAGAGGGACAAAATGGAGGTCGATCCATAAATGTGATCGAGTACAGACTATTGCAAATAGAGACTAGATCCTTGGACAGTCCCTTTGAGGAATTATAGAGCATCCATTTAAGGAAAGTTTTCCTAACTGTGGGAATTGAAGGAGACTAAGTAGGGGTCTCCTTTCATCACTCACCATTTGTAAAGAACTTCCTATGAAAAAATAAATCTCCATTAATTATGGTGCATTTAATCATTGTTGTGAATCTGGTGTGTCTTCTTTATCTATTAAATGTTTGTTTTAGTGAGAGGCATTTATCTATTTATGAGAAATGAATAACCCATGTTCATAAATGATCCTTTCTACAATTGAATAAATTCACCTTTAAAAAAACACTTGGTATGTCGGCGCAACGTTGGGTGTTTTTTTTTTGTTCCTTTAATTGTACACACAGACCTTGACATTGATTTCCCTATAACTGGGAACTTTTGGGTTCATTTATTAACTCACCCAACATATAACATGTAGCATATTCATTTTCTCAGTATTATACATAATGATTTGAGGAAGGACGAGTTTCTTGTTGGACTAACCTCCACATCTCTGGGAATTGATCTCGTGGACTAACCACCACGCTAGGAACATGGGATTAATCACCCAGTCAAGGTGATTTTACTAGTTTGGAAGTTTACTAACACCTGGGGGTTTTGGTGTAATGGAAAACATTAACATGGTATCAGAGCCTTGGCCTAGGTTCAATTCCCCCAAGTTATGTTGGAGGGGGGTGTTGGACTAACCGTCGCACCTCTGGGAATTGATCTCATGGACTAACTGCCACGCTGGGAACATGGGACTAACCGCTCACTCAAGGTGATTTTGTTGGTTTGGAAGTTTACTAACTCTTGTGGGTTTTGGTGTAAGGACATGCCTTAACATTTCTTGCAGTCTGTAGTAATATCAATTTACATATAATCATTTATTTATCTTATACACAGTTTCATCCATGCTTAGGTAAAGGGAAATAAGATTATAATAGTTAGTTATTGGGGTTTTTTGCACCATTACCTCACATTTCTCTTGATGAAGAGTTTGCGCCTTAAAATATAATAAGAATTAGATTTAATTCTACAAATATCTATGTTGATGAAATGGCCAGGTGATAGGCCCACCATTTACAAACTAGATGGTATCAGAGCAAGTTTGCCAAGGACCTTGAAGAAGTTTCCATGGGAAAATATTTGAATAGGGAGAAGCTAGAAGATTTGAGATATTTTAATAGGCATATTCAAGAGGAATGTTTATATTGGAGACAGAGAGAATATGAGTTGGAGAAAGATCATGCCAAGTACCAGGACTCCTTCACTACCAAGAGGGAAGAATTAGACAAGAGCAGATTGTAGCTCTTACAGTTGGGGGATGAATTCATTGAGTTGGATAACTGGAAAGAGAAGAGGTTTACCGAGGTCACTGATCACCTATACCATGACTTGGAAATGAAGGAAGAGGCCTTAAAGAAGCTAGAATCATTTTTCCAAGAGACCAAGTAAGCCCCTTCCATTGTCACTACCAAAGCTAGTACCATGATAGAGGAAAACATGGTAAACTCACTTTCCAATACTCTTGGTGACTTTTAGAAGCACACTAGAGGTGTTGGTTCCAAGATCCAGAGGAAAATGGGTTATGATAGCCAAGGGATAGGGAAGGAATGCCAAGGGATTTTGATTCCCATTGTAGCACAACAAAGGCTCAAGCGTGAATGCCTAGGATTCAATGGACAAGAAGCCAACACAAGTGTAGCTCAAACCACTTTCGTCAAGGCAAGAGAAACCAGAAAAGAATCCATGTACAACAGGCCACTCAAGTCTTCTTGTAGAAGCTTGGAAGTAGGCAACAATGAGATGATTCTCCCATCCATATTTTCTCCAACTCTTGGGGGACCAAGCAACCAAGATGGAAAACAATTCTCACAAAATAAAATGTTATGGATTAGTTTGTTTTTGTTGCAATAAAATGGGTCATAAGGCAACCAATTGTTGGCACTCTAGAAGGGAAAGTAGCCCATGTAGGAACTATTTCCAATACTGTAGATTGACTGGACATTGGGAGGCCAAATGTTGGAGGCTTCACCCATAAATCCATCCCAAGAACCAGACAACCAAGAACAAAGCTTGGAGAGTCAAGGCTGGGGGAAATATGAGTTGTTGGAACTTGCATCCCAAGGAGCAGGGGTTTTCCAATGACCTATTGCAACAATGAATGTCATCCACAACCATGAGAAGTACAACATGGTTATCCCAAAGGTAGCACCTACTTAGCTCTTATCTTCCATCCTACAGTGGAGAAATCCTTTCTTTAAGATTTGTCGAAGTCTACTTGATGATATGAGAACAATAAAATTGAAGGAGCTGAAGATTTTGGGGACCAAAATCCTACAAATGGGGAGGTGTGATCAGAATTGGATCCTTGCATAAATAATTTTGTAAAATTGTAAAAAAATCGTAATTATTCTTTTCATTTCATTTTGTCTTTTTTGGAAAATTTGGAAGTGAAAACAAACCATGTGATGGTTGGCCTTCCAAAGAAAACACATTAAAATGATGAAGGTTGTAGTGAAGAGGGAAATGAAGGGATACAAGGAGAACTTGGGAAGTTTTCAAAGATGAGAAATCGAAGAATGTAGCCTGCTTGAAGATTGATGGACAAAGTAGTTAAGAAACTTGTGCATGTTGAGTGAAAGAATATATGAGAAATGGCCATATGCATTTTTTTAGTGAGTAACAATGCACGAGATTTCTGAGCGTGCGTAGCTCACCATTTGTAAAGAACTTCCTAAGAAAAAATAAATCTCTATTAATTATGGTGCATTTAACCACTGCTGTGAATTTGGTGTGTGTGATTTCTCTATTACCTATTTGTTTTAGTGAGAGAAATTTCTTTGTTTATGAGAAATGAACAACCCATGTTCACAGATGATCCTTTCTGCACTTGAATAAATTCAACTTTAAACAATCGCTCGGTGTGTTGGCACAACATTGGGTGTTTTTTGTTTGTTGTTCCTTTAATTTTACGCACAGACCTCAACATCGATTTCCCTATAATTGGGAACATTTGTGTTCATTTATTGACTCACCCAACATCTAGCACCCAAAAAATTCATTTATCCCAGTCTTATACATAGCAATTTGAGGAAGGCTGAGTTTCTTTCAACTTGTAGCAATCTCAGTTTACTGTATAATCATTTATTTATCTTATATGCAATTTCATTAATGCTTGGGAAAAGGGAAATAAGCTTATAACAATTAGTTACTAGGATTTTTTGCACCATTTCCTCACACTTCTCTCGATGAATACTATGTGTCGTAAAACATAGTGAGAATTATATTTAATGCCGCAAATATCCATGTTGAAATGGCTAGGCCGTAGTCCCACCATTTATAGATCAAATGGTATTACAATAGGTTTTCCAATGACCTTGAAGAAGTTTCCATGGGAATAGACTTGAACAGGGAAAAGTTAGAAGAGTTGAGAGACTTCAACAGGAAGATTCAAAAGGAAAGTTGGTATTAGAGATAGAGAGTAGATGAGTTGGACAAAGAGATTTCCAAGAACCATGACTCCTTCACTGCCATGAGGGAAGAATTAGACAGGAGCAAATTGCAACTCTTGCAGTTGGGGGAGAAATTCATTAAGCTGGATAATTGGCAAGAGTAGAGGTTCACCAAGGTCACTGCTCACCTATACCATGACTTGGTAATGAAGGAAGAGGCCTTGAAGAAGCTAGAACCTTTCGTCCAAGAGACCAAGAAATCCCCTTCCATTTCCATTACCGAAGCTAGTACCATGACAGAGAAAAACATGGTAAACTCAGTTTCCAATACCCTTGGTGAGTTTGAGAAGCACACTAGAGGAATTAGTTCCAAGCTCATGAGGAAAATGGGTTATGATGGCCAAGGGATAGGAAAGGAAATCCAAGGGATTTTGATTCTTGATGTAGCTCAACAAAAGCTCACACATGAAGGACTAGGATTTAGTGGACAAGAAGCCAACACAAGTGTAGCTCAAACCACTTTTGTCAAGGAAAGAGAAACTAGAAAAGAATCCATGTGCAACATGCCACTCAAATCTTCTTGTAGAAGTTTGGAAGAGGGAAGCAAAGAGATGATTCTTCCATCCATATTCGCTCCAACTCTTGGGAGACCAAGCAACCAAGATGGAAAGCATTCTCATAGACTAAAACTTTATGGATTGGTTGTTGGCAATTTCAGCTATCAGAAAGCAAATCAGCGTATACTTGTCATTGATGGCAAGAATGTGTGGTCGCAGTGATGAAAGATAGGAAAGGAAATCCAAGGGATTTTGATTCCCATTATATCTCAGCAAAGTCTCAAGCATGAAGGCCTAGGATTTAGTGGACAAGAAGCCAACACAAGTGTGGAAGGCTCAAACCACTTTGTCAAGGAAAGAGAAATCCAGAAAAGAATCCATGCAACATGCCACTCAAATCTTCTTGTAGAAGTTTGGAAGAGGGAAGCAAAGAGATGATTCTTCCATCCATATTCACTCCAACTCTTGGGGGACTAAGCAACCAAGATGGAAAGCATTCTCATAGACTAAAACTTTATGGATTGGTTGTTGGCAATTTCAGCTATCAAAAAGCAAATCACAGATACCTGTCATTGATGGCAAGAATGTGTGGTCGCAGTGATGAAATAGCATTGAATAACAACGCAATAATAATCGAGAGGAGAAGAGACAATGACCGTTGGATCCCATCCGCACTTCCTAAAGAACTGTGACCGCCAGATCCGTAGAAGTCGCTGTGAGAGATAAATTCATCTGAGAATCGGGGATCATGAAGTTCAAAGTAAAGAACACTTGACACCAAAACCGAACGCGACATGATTTTCATGATTTGATCGCAAACCGTTAAAACAAGCGCAGATCTCGACCGCTTTATCTCGTGATGGATCGCCAAGTATACCGAGGTATCACTTCCTGAGAATCGATCATGAAGTTCAAAGTGCAAAGAACATCTTATTATTGAAACTCAATCGCTGGAGACGCGATTTCACATTTTGATCGCGAACCGTTAATCACCAAGGTGGATCCTCGACCATTCATCCAGATGGACACGCGGGCGCCCGTGAGGCCCTTACCTGCACTGGGATCGACTTCATAATGCAAAGTTCACTCCACAACGAATCCCCGATTTCACGATATGCAAAACCCTGACTGACCAATCGGAACAACCGTCCGATCAACATGTGACCTAGACCGATCTAATGATAGCAATCCATCGCCGCCTAAGGGACACGGGCACAACCAGGTGATGACGGGTGTCAGGCAGATCTAAAACTTTAGGCACATACAATTAATGAATCGAGGACAAGTGGCAGTGTTTAAACATGTGTCTGACCATGAGTACGCAGCGCGGTGACGTGGCACGGAAGTTTCGATCGATATGAGGTCGAACACAATGCATCAAGAACTCAAAATCCAAATACATTTCGGCAATCACGTTCGCTGGATAAGAACTGACTGGACCGCTGATTCTCCGGCCATCGGGAAATCGGGGATCTGGATATGATATGTCAAGAACACAATGCATCAAGAATCTCAAAATCGCGAAATGCGAATTTCGCTAAGTAATCACGTTCGCTGGATAAGAATCGCAGATTCGACCGCGATCTCCACATCTGAAATCGTGGATCTGGACTCGTGAGTAAGATGTGTGTACAATGACATCGGAGGGCTAAACTCCGGAAATGATATGACCGAGGGTACGGAAACAAAATATATGGACATTGTTATAGCTAGAGGGCTAGCTTATCATTTCGGTGAGACGCATGGTGGTGGTCACTTGATAGATGGTCAAGTATTGGCATATAGCTTAGAAGGGCTAAGTTCTAAAGAGCAAATCGAACGGAGAACTCCGAGGTTCCGAAAATGTGCGCTCTCGACATCTAAATGACCTAAATCGCGATGGGATCTGAACCGTTGGATCAAACCTTGATCGGAGGGTTGCTGTGTATACTCACTCGTTAACGCTTCAGTTGTAAATCAGTTAAGTGAAACCGACTAAGAATGATGAATTGGTTAGCGTTTCAGTTTCCAAGACAGATGTCGTTGGCTCTCCCATTGATAGGGGAAGTGGAATCGTTAAAGAGAGGTGTATAAAAGAAAATGAGTGAGACCGAATTTGGTTAATTGTTCTGAATGGAAAAATGGGTAAACAGTAAGAAAAACAAGATGAGCAGAGGAATAGAAAGCAGTGAAGGAACTGTGCAGAATGAGAAGAGAAGAAGAGAAACATGATGGACAGAACAGAAGCAGAGTAGAATGACAGAAGACATGACACAAAGCAGACATGTTGAATAAGAGAAGAGTAGCAGAATAGTGAACAGAAGACTAGAATTAAAGAACAAAGAAAGACTGGTAAGAATTGATTTATCTGTAAAGTTGAATGTGTATTTAACCATTAATATTGAAGGGAGGTTGGGAGGTGCTCGGGAGGACTGTTGTCCTCAGAAGTTCAAGTGGGTGCTTGAACACAGGAAGTT
>SNQJ01S0088951.1:14102-42690 GCA_010110895.2 Picea sitchensis | reverse complement strand
CCTATTATGTTTCTTCATATCAAATATGGTACCCATATCGTCCCCTGATTGTTCCTGTAAATTCATTTCCGCTTTTATTCACTTGATGGTTGGATTAGTCTCTAATGCAGTGTCGTATCTCGCAACCATCAACCTCAAATATTCCTTTGCAATGTTTATTATAAGTTGAGCTTCCTTTGTTGCCCATATCCTGTCTGATATCTTATGGATGAATCTTTCACTTGAGTCCCATCCATTGATATCAATGCAATTCACTGTTAATGCATTGTCTTTCTGTTCCTTTCATCCCTTATCATTTCTGTATGTTCAGGGAGTTGATCAAATCTCTTTTACTGTATGAACATTTTTATCCCCATCTTCCGATGTAGTTTTGATAATCTCTTGGGATTCCTCTTTCAAGAATCCCTTTCTTATTATATCAGTTCCTATAAGAAACTTACCTCTGATATTCTTACCTGCATTCTCATCCTTCCCGGTGTTTCGTGTCTGTTTTCCTAGCAGCTTCGAAGTGTTTAATGAGTATTTCTTGAACCACAGGTACCATGTTCTTGCAAGGTATTCCTTGGTGGATCAACCCCCCTAGATGTGAATTTTCTCCCACCCTTCCTCCAATGAATATGTCTACTCCCTCAATAACCTTCTTGTTTTCATCCCTAGTGATGCAACCCATGAAGCCAATGTCTGCAACTTGCACTTGTGCACATGTATTAGGGCATCTTGTCTAGTGAATTCATACAAGCTTGGGAAATTCCATTGTTCTATCCAATTCCTCTATGATTTTCAAGGATCTTTTGTTTCAATGATTGCCTCACCACAAAGTTGGTTACATGTACAAGCCACTAATGTGTTGATAAGAAAAGGAGGGGAAGGGGAGAATTTTTGGAGGAGGGGTTCCTATAAAAGTGCATCTATATTTTTTGTGGGTACGTTTGGAATGATGAAGCGTACCATATTGTTCTGCAAGACGAGCCAATTCTAACATATCGTCTTCCTGAAGTCGACCCACGGGCACATGGAGACCTACGAAATTCAAGCTTGCCTGTTTTTGTGGGTGCACACCAAGGTAACTCCTGCACTCCCATGATTTGTCTAACATGTCTTCTGTTTCTGCTCTTTCTAATTTCTCTCCTAGCATTCTCTTCACCACTTCTGAACGGAAGCCCTCTATTCCCTGCAATCAATCAAATCAGGGTTCTCAATCTTTGTTTCATCCATAGATATATCAAAACAAATCAAAATCAAATTCTTCTATGCACGAATGCTTTCAACCATCATCTCATCGAGTAAATTTACCAAACAGAAACAAATGAAGCAAATTAGAATCCTTTGTAGAAATATGGTATACCAATTCATCCACAATCAAATTCAATTGCTTTTTAAGGATCAATTCATCAAATCCAGGCAATGGGCATGATGGATAACAAAGTAACAATTTTTTTATTGCAAAGGGGAATGAAGCATCAAGCACATATGCATCTTGATTATTAACCCAATTAAAAACTGAGAAAGATCAATCTCAATAACAATGAAGCCACAAGGGCACATCACAAGTGAGTCTATGCTCACACAATCTATTATCAAATTGATAAATTGATTACATATTTATAGGTTACGATATCCCCTAACAAACTCCTAAATTGATGGATCTAAAAACCACTCATTAGTTAAAATAGGAATATGTTTTAACTATTTCCTAACTATGACATTTCGTCATTATTATCTAACACTCCCCCTTAATGGAGAAATGAATTTAATACAATGTCAATACATAACATGCATGTTGGTCTTAGTCTCAACTAGGATTACAAACATTACAAAGGACAATTCAAACAAAACCTTAAAATTTGTTTCAACTCCATGTATGAGTGAGTTTTTCTCTTCCTCCTTTTCCAAATTCTGAACCCTCTATGCATTTTCAATTTCAGTCTTTCTCTTTTGCTGAAAATTCCATGTTTCAACTTTTTATGCTTAATCTTCTTGTTGGAGTGTGTCATTAATCTGAAAATTATTTCAGATTGTCCATGTTTGTCCTCTTCAACTTTTTCTTCAAAAAACTGTTTGTATGTGAACTTCTGCCACATATCATTCTTTATTGTTTTCTCTTCACTATTGAGCTTTTGATCATCAATTTGTTGCAACATGAGTTCATAATAGAATTTTATTTCTTCAAGGCTCCACTTCATAAAGATTTCTTCAATTTCAACATCTTCTTCTCCAATGTCCATTGAGTTTTCATCATAAATTGACTGAATTTTTGTATTTGTAATGCAATCTTCTTCTTCTTCAATGATCATGCAATCTTCAGTAAATTGTGGCTTTTCAAGCCATTCTTTAAGAAACTTCAATTCTTCTTCAAAATCTTTTCGCACTGCATTTGGGTTCTCTTGTTCATTGTTGTCTGCTTCTGTAAGTGCTCCCGGCTCTGTTGTTGCATTTTCAGTATTGATGTTGTCTACAACATCATCTAATACATGATTTTCAATTTCCTCTACAACATTCACCATCGCTGAAGATTCCTCATCATTTATTATTTCAAGCAGGTGTCCTCTTACATTTAGCAAATTATCAATATATTGTAATTCCTTCTTGATCTTCAACCAATCTTCATTTGACATGTTCTCCTCATCATACATTACCTCAATGACACTTTCTTCATTATAATCATCATTATCTACATGTGACTGACCACATTGGGTTTCAACATCTTCTACAGGTTCACCATTAATTTCAGAAGTTTCCCCATAAGTAGATGCACTCTTTTCACTATATTTCATTTCGAGAATATCCCATAACATTTTTGCATTGTCTATATGACCAAATTCATATAAAATAGGAGACAAAATACTTGTATCTAGTGCTGAACTGATAAGATATAAGGCTACTTTATCTTTTCTCTTATCATGGGAATTGATCAAACCATCTTGAACAAATTGCCATAAATCTACTAAACCAAGTAATCCTTCCATTTTAAATGCCCATAGATTAAAATTTTTACCTGAGAAGGATGTCAATAACGACATTAGTCTTTTCAATATTTCACCAATCTCTTTATCATCTTCATTGATTTGATCTAGCTCTGCATTATGCTCATCAAACATGGATTCTTCAGCTAGAAACACATCATACTGATCTTCAGAATATAATAAATTTTCATGTTGATTATTCCTCCACATGTGTTTCATCTCTCTCGAGTTGTTTAATTCTCCTTTTCTTACCATTACAAGTTCATCTTCTACTGGATTCATTCATGGCTCTGCCTCCATCAAAGATTTGTTTCACACCTGTACCTCAGCGATTCTGAGCTGAGCAACAATTTAATTGGAAATGGTGCTTCTCTCATGCCACAATTTCAATTCCACGAGCAGGATACAAGAAGTCACCTAAGAGCAGGGATCTCCACCTCTACACTTCAATTTAGAGAAATTAAACAACGATCTCCACCTCACCAAAAACACTTACAAGTTTCAACATCAAAATTGTGTCCAAATTGAATAAATATTGACAACAACAGCGAACAACCTTCGATTTTGATTTCTCCTCCTGCACGCTAATTTCAGAAAATGATGCATGATGCGCATTAATACTGGGCGAAACCAAAGAAGATTTCAAGAGAAGGATGATATAGGATAGGGAACGAATTCAAGACGAGCTTAATTCAATGGAAGGTGACACCAGAGTACTTTGTTTAGAATATCAGAAGCATTGATATGATCAACAGAAGCTCTCTGAAGATGAGTATCATAATCCTTATAGCACACATGAGCTTGACCGGGATTCTGTAGGAGATATCGCAACAATTACACCATATCACTCCCGCTGGCAATTACTTAAAATTGAAAAAAATGCACAGGGAACAATCCCTCTTCAAATGAATCTGCAACAACGATATTTTGGTGGCTCCACGCTCCAAATGGAGGCTTACTCTCTGTGCATGTCCCAGTGGCTGCAAACTACCTCTGCTCATATGTCTAGCCCTTAGTGATGCCCTCTTTGCTCTGTTTACAAGATGACTTTCTGCTTCAACACAAACTGCAATGACGACTTTCTTCTGCGGAGTAACAATGACTTTCCTCCTCCCGTGGAGGATTCTCTGCACAGATATACATGCAGATCTCAGCTCCCGGTGATCGATACTCGAAGTGAACACTACAGGGATCGATGCAGGGATCGAACGCTCCTTCGAAAGAGACTGAAAAACAACGATAAAAAATACCAGATCGTGAGCTATGTGGCTCCACTTGTAGTGAGAACACGTTAGCACATCTCCACACAAGTAATAATGATGCAAGCGCACTATAGCGGTCTCAACACACAACTCGGTGCAGTCACAACGCTCCAGCAACGATCTCCAGTGCACAACGGATTTGCACTAACAACAAATATCATGAGGCAGGCAACAACAATCGTAGATCGGATGCAACATACAAGATTATACGCAGCAATTCGAATCCGGCAGGTTGGACCACGATTACACAGCAGCACGCTGCAACAATAATGTTCCACGCTCCACACTCCACAAATCGCACACAATAATGGAGGGATCAGCTAACAGCTCCTGTAAGATCCCTTTTACCAGCGAAGAATCAATATGATGTGTTCCAGCTGAAGAATCCATGTTTGACGAGCAGAATACGGAGCTCCTATACGCGCCCTCAGATCGTCGACGACTCCACGCTATCAACAACAATCGGTGCACTAAAACTTGGTGTAATTTGATTCAGGTAGCAAATTAGTCGACTACTGCATGCTATCAGTGGACATCACCAATCGCAGGTCGTGAATACCAATCATAGGGTGCGAATACAATATTAAACAGCTCCAGCTCCAGCTCCAGGCATATCACAGCAGAAGAGGAGTACGCAACTGTATATACCAACACCAACAACACACACATCACGCATATAAAAGTCTCTCCACAGCGCGCAGCAAGAGAGGGCACGCAGCCAGTCTCTCCATAATTCACACAACACGCAGCTAGAAATCGTGTGCACCTCCACGAGAAATCAAGCCGATGAGGGATCTCTGATAAAAGGTGAAAGGAAGGATCTCACGACCAAATCGCTTGAAGAGGGATCTCACGCATCAAACAAAGCCACAACTCCAATTCACACCCTCACACCCACTCTGATAACCAAATTAAAAACTGAGAAAGATCAGTGAGTCCACAAGGGAACATCACAAGTGAGTCTATGCTCACACAATTTATTATCAATTTGATAAATTGAGTACATATTTATAGGTTAGGGGCTATTCTAACAAACTCCTAAATTGATGGATCTGAAAATCACTTGGAATTTGTTTTAACTATTTTCTAACTATGACATTTCGTCATTATTATTTAACAAACCCCAATTCTCTCATACAATGAGACAATGAGAGGTATCAAATTTTATGAAAACAAATATGAGGTTCCATCTTCATCATTCACCCCCAATTTGTTATGAAATAAGGGGTATCAAATTCTTCAGTATTAATATGATAACAGATCGGGATTAATATGGATATGTGCTAACAAGGCAGTTATAAATGATCAACTTATCAATGTTAAAAGAACCATCAATTTAGAAGACAACTTTCAACTTAGATGAAATGGTAGATAAGGTAAATAAAAATTTCAACAAATTTTATTGTAATTGTTCACTCTGTACTTCCATAATATTAACAACGAAATTCAAAACAATGTATCCGGACTTATAGCCACATGGATTCATAAATGACTTACACTCCAGAAACGGTGACATTTATGAAGATCTCAGCTAGGTGACATAGATGAGGAAGATATGATAGTATATGTACTCAACTTTGTGACAAAGACATTAACTCTATGACAAAAACATTCTTAATTATTCCAACATGACTTTCTCAAGAAAAAGAATATAGAAGTTGTTTCAGAAAAAGGGATAGAGATGAGCATAAAGCACCTGCCCAAAGGAAAGGCACCTAATTCACATGGTTTAATAGTTGAAATGGGCAAATAAGGAGGTCCATCTTTAATACATTTCTCAAATATATGTTATTACCAAGTGATATGCTAATATGGTTGAAATAATCAAATAGAAAGATTCATCTACTTATTTAGAAACCTATTTTAAAAAGATGAAAATATAAATAATATGAGAAATTATAAAGCCTATTTATTTAGAAACATATTTATCTTAACATAAAGATATAAATAATATAAAGCTTATTTATTTAGAAACATATTTAAAAAAAATAAAAATAAAAATAATATTATAAAGCTTATTTATTTAGAAACATAATTTATTAAGATAAAGATATAAATAATATAAGAAACTATAAAACCTATTTATTTAAAAACATAAAAATAAACCATAATATCATAAAGTATCCAGTCATTAGCCTCATTGCCAAACTATTTGGCACTATTATAGAGAGGAAAATAAGCATATAAACCCCCAAAAAAACAATACGATGGCACCATCTCAAACTGGTTTTCGACCTTAGATGCATTCAACCATTTGACCATAGTTGTCATTGAGAGAGAACTAGGAAAAGCTAACATCAATTATTTTTGTTTTGTTGATTTTCCTCGAATCTTTGATACAATCATTGGATTAAAACTTTGGAAAATAAGAATTCCACTCATTGAGTGGAGATTGAAAATCAAAGTCAATATAATAATAATATTGAAATAAAACATGAACTTACTCTTTGAGATTAAAACAAAGAATAAAAATTCCAATTGAGTGTAGATTGAAAATCAAAATTAATAATAATATTGAAATGAAACATGGACGTACCCTCTAAAGATTAAAACTTTGGGAAAGAATAAAAAGAATAAGAATTTCAATTGAGTGGAGATTGAAAATCAAAGTCAATAATAATATTGGAATGAAACATTGACGTACCCTCTAAAAATGTAAATCTAATTAGAAACTATTGCAATTCCAACGAATGTTTTATAACCAAATTTCAGTCAACCATTGTTTTATAACCAAATTCGGGTGACATTGTGAAAAAATCCAAATCATACGAAATTTTATAATAATACCGTGTATAATAAGAGAGATGAATGGACTAATCTCAAATAGCATATCAAATAGTTCAAAGGACAACGTTCGCCCGTGAATCTCTAGTCTATGACACTGGCCTGTCAAATAGCTAGACGGACAACGTCCTTCCCAGTATTAAAAGCCAGGAAGTAATCCATTCGATCTATGTCTCCGTTTTGTGTAAAAAGCTCATATCTATTTTAAAATTATTATTAAAAGCTTTCATGGGGAAGTACTCCATTCGATCAATGTCTCCGTTTTTTAAATTATTATTAAAAACATCATATGTACATGTGCATGAGACGCACATTGTTGATATAATGTTTAAGAGTGTCAAACATGCGATGCTAGTGGAAGAGTTGTTATCATGGATGGAGATTTTAATATAAGTTATTATTTTTTTATCATACACTTTAAATATGATTTTAATATGGTGAGTATAAGGTTTCTCACAACCTCCATCCATTGAGCATGCGTGTTTATTAGGTAGATTTAGCGATGGAACAAACGAAGAGCATAAGGAAGAAGTGATCGGTTGGGTGAACGATGACATTTGTGTGAGAGCAGTACCAAGGAGGCACACATCTTGCTTTCCTTAGAATGATTGATGGAGAGTTGGTTTGCATTTAGGCAAGGGCGGGGCAACTTGGGAACACGACCAAGGAGTGGACTCATCTGTTGTTGTTGGGAAATAATACCCTACGGACTAACAAGATAGGGCTGAACTTGTACGCAGATCATGACCTTAAAGAAACACTTTTAACCTATCACCCCAATACTCAAACCCATTTTTCACACACAAGCATGGAAGAGATCTACTAACCTTTTTCTATCGATGTTTGATGTAGATCCTCCGTTGCGCTTTATCCGCTTGCTCTCGCTGCTCCTTCCAAAGATAATCCTGCAATCAAGACAAAACACTACGCATGCATGCTATTCTTCTATCTACGGGTTAGAGATTAAGCATAAATCAAATAAAATATATATCACTCGTGCATTGGGACGGGAAAAATATTCTTTTATTAATCTCAAGATGAATCAACTTACAATAATGATTAGAGAGCCGACCCTTGCGTTCCTCGATCGATCTGAGCTCCTCCCTCTTTGTATTATAAAGGCATTATTTTTAAGAGCTTAAGGAAATGCTAAAAGGGATTTGGAACAAATGGATTGGCAATTAGGCGAGTTTCTTTGCTATCTCTTTCCCTCCTCAAATAGTACCCCTACCCCTTCTTTTATAGTGAAGGAGGCTAGGAACTTTGGATGAACTCGATACATATGGTGGGAGTTCTGGATTAAAAACCAAGCTTTTGTCCGTCACGCTTTCTTATTTTTAGCTGTATTAGGAGTAAACACAGAACATGAATGAAATAACCGGTGCTCCAGCGGCGTCTGATGATAGGCACTGCCAGTGATTCTTAGCGTCTGATGGTAGAGTCTACCAATGATTCTATACGTCTCTGATGAAAGGAGTTGAGGGGCATTCCACTTGTTTAAGAGGGTTTTCAAGTTTTATTAGGCTGTAGAAGAGACATGGGTTTAGCTGATGCTAAGTGACAGTTAGGGTTACCTTGGATGGCCCCCCAATGTGGCAGAATTGAGAAGAGAGGCCAGTAAGCCAAATACATTACCAATTCTTATAATCATCTTGATATCTTTGGAATAAGGTATTTGGGGAATCCCGAGAATCAAGAGGTACCATCACGCAAAAAATATCAAATGTATCTCACCAAAGTAGACATACCATATGAGATAAAAATAGAACCATGGCTACCAATCAAATACTTTATAGATCCATGTCATATAACTAAAAAGAGTAATACATGAACAATACACCATGAGCTACATCTAAATTAGAAGATATGCAGAAAGTATCCATCTCGGTGATTCGGCGCAGTGGTTTGTACTTGAGCTCGAGCAACAACTAGAAGTCTTCCTAAACTTCGGGTAGGAGTGTATGCTTGAGATGTCTGTTGCCACTACTTGAGAGAGTCTTGACTGACAGAACTGGGGTTATGGACTTGATAATCTTGATATTGATGGGTTGAGGCTTCATTGATTTGAACAAAGACTTGATTAGACGTTCCGGGATGGTAAAGCGGCTTCTCTTGATTAAGAAACATATTCTGAAGAGGCGGACTCAGACTTAGCGACAAACTTCCCTTGGACAATATACGACAAATGAGAAGACTTCGGCCGACATATTTGTTAATCCTTAAGTCCTCTGAAGCGAGAGTAACCTAAAACTCTCCATATGTTTGGAAGAGTAACCAAGCGGTGGAGGACACAACTCTATATAACGAGCAAAGCTCCCTAAGGTCGTACTACATCCCATAGTCGATGAATCAAACAGACCCGGATGTAAAAAAACTTATCCAAGGGCAACTCATGATCTGCCAATAAAGAAAATACTTTTCCCATCCCTCTTTTTTAGGAGTATAGCTGATTTTTGTTCTTTTGATGATTTTTGAAAGAATAAAGGAATATTACATTACAATGGAGGAGCGAGCACAACAAACCTTACAAGCTCGAGGCACAGGACAAGGCCCGATGTTCTTGGAAATGATACTCGGGAAAAATCCTCAGTGGCCAAAGGTGTTAAGGCGCAAGGCAAAGTACATTACTAAGGTGATGGGTAAAAGGATGCAAAATCACGGTTGATAGAATACACAATGTAAGTAGCGTCCTTGATGTAAGTTTAAGCAGGCAAAGAAGGTAAGCTTGGTGTTTTCATATTTAGAGTCTGAAAAAAGCATAAAAGGAAACTCCATTTAGGTACCTTTTTCGTCAATAGTATATTCGGTTCGAGAAGAGGCTAGAAACTAACATAGATTAGACATCAATTCAAAACCATTTTAGCAAGTGTGACAAAGGGACAAGATCACTCAGCTATTTTTCAATTTTAAGGAGTCTAAAAAGAAGCTTAACTATGGACTCGGTGAAATGTTCTTACGGACCATTTTATGAGTGTAGAAAGAATAAGGTCACTGCATGATCTTTTTTCAATTTTAGAAGTGCGAAAAGGTATTAAAAGGAGACCCGTTTAAGAATGTTCTTCTGGACCAATTTAGCAGGTGTGTGAAGAACAAGGTCTTTCGACAATCTTTTCATCTTTAAAAAGTCTGAAAAGAAGAAGCAAAGACTCATAATAGTTACTTTCTCAGGTTAATCGGACTGAGATCGAAAAGAAACATAAATCACGGATCATGGGATGTTGCTGAATCTCAGCGAGCTTGAAAAACAACAAAGTTAGCTCATGATAGAGTCTTTGTGGGTCAATGTCTGGCATCTCCTAGGGGGAGTTGTATGCTCCGAAGAAAACATTATCTATGACGCCAAGGTTTCGAGAGATATCGATAGGTATAGTTTGACAATGAGTAAATATTTCCCTCAATATAAATTTTCTATGTAGCTAAGAGGTTAATGGGACTATGGATGATCTCCGAATCATGGTGATAGTGGGTGATTATCCACCTTGATTGATTAGCAACTTTCTGGGAGAGTATGATGCATGATGAAGATCTACAGATGCATGCACAGTTTAGTCACTTCGATTATAACTTCATCGGAAGGCAAGACTAAGTCCAACGAATCAATATTGGTAGAAAGAGAACCACAGAGCCCAGATAGGCTCCTGAAGTGGATCCAACTCTTGTGCACGGGAGTCAGTTCCGGGGAGTAGGTGTTGAAGCTTCTTTGAGGACTAAAAGAATGCAGCTTCCTTGACGTGGAAATGGGAAACATGGACATGTCGAATTTCTATCTCATCATCGTGGCTATGGGAAGGAAGAATCCCGCGGATCCTCAAAGTAAATTGATGTGGGCGGCCAGAACATGGAAAATCTGACCTTGTGGTGAGTCGATATAAAGCGGACATCGCCATGAGGAGGTGGGTGTCGAAGTACCCATAAAAGATGGGCACAAGACAACTCCTATGTTAACGACACCAGTTTGAGGGTTATCTATCATGGGAACCATGGATGCCCCAAAATTTTGGAGTCGGTAGAAGAATGACAAAGCCCAGTCAATGATGGTCACTATCCGGCCTTCATGTAGAAACAATAAGACTTGGAAAAATGTAGCGATGTAAGCTTGCATGGCATAGAGTCAACTAAATTTACTCGAGAGATTGTAGTCGATGGGGGCATCGACTACCTCATAAGACCAGTCTTTCCCCTTGCCGAGGAAGAAGGAATGATACCATGTGGTGGAAGAGCCGTCCGAGCGGTGAGAGAGTAGGTAGCCGAGACAACTTCGAGGTTGATAATGGCTTTCCGACGTAACACTAAAAGACATAGCATAAAGTCGAAGCGCCCTAAAATCAATAGCAGAGTGTGAAGATATTAGTATAAAGTTTTCGTGGGATGAGCCACTACATATGACAATGGTAAGGTGAAATGAGGTTTCAAATCCCAGTCGTATCTAGCCTTGATGGTACGGGTTACGAATCTCAGTGGGAGCCTAAAAGCTGATCCAACAAGGCTTTCCTCACAGAGTGGGAGGCAGCTTTGGAGGACCTCCAAAGCGGAGACATAACACAAGAGGGTTGGGATAAAATCTTCCACCCGCAGTAGTTAGGCCCTTGCATTTGGATTGTGAGAAGATTTCTTGAATGAACCTTTTGGGATGCGTGTTATTTTTTCTCCCAACGTATTCTCGATTTATAGAGGAAGAGATGGGATCTGACTTCTTGCCCTTCGGAGGTGCCCAGTTTGCACTATGAAGGTGATGCGCTCTAGTTGTTGATAAATCATCGCACCCAACCATGTATATGTTCGTGGAAGAGGAATTGTTTGTGGGAGGCAAAGTTTCTTAGGCGCCCCCTCGACACTTATGAGAGCTTAAGATGAGTACATACCCATCTTTGAAAGTTATAGTCAACATGGATTATTATTTAACGTGAAACAAACAGGCCCTCACTTAAATTGAGGGGCATAGATAGGTCAGTGGTCTTAAGCACATAAGTTGCATTGATACCTCGCCTTTTGTTTTTCAGTTTTGTCCCCGCCAACATTATCAGTTGGTTTTATCCTTACCCTTCTTGCATTTTTCTTCCCGCCAATTTGAAGTTGTGCCCCAGGTTGCGTATCTACGCGGAGTCAACCACTTGAAGCGATTTGGGTAGGAGAAGCCGATAAGCGTGCAGCTGGCAGCCGAGTGTTGTATAGATAAGCATTTGCCAGTGTTTTGTCAATTGCTCAGCGGAATTAGTTTGTGCTGAACCAATACCATCGGCATGTGGTCGGCTCTCAGTTTATCGATTATTGACCATGGTGCATCGGGAAGGATATTATCTGATAAACGGTGCGAGAATAGATAAGCTCAAAGCTTGTTGGAGCCCTCATGATAGCATCATCCTCGGAAAACCCACGAAATTAGCGGCGTCTTTGGATAGCTGAAACTAAAGACTTAAGGAACCACTCAAGCGGAATGCTGGTGGGAAGGGTACCTTGATAATACTCTTTCAGCATCGCCACTCTAGAATATGATCCGAGATACGGTCCCCTTTATCGATACACTTTCCCGAAATTGGCCTGCTGCCAACTGCATGCCCGTCATATCTCCACAGTGCTTGGGAAATGGTTAAGGAAGGCCATCGCTTGATTAAGCCAAAAGAAGAATATCGTGAATGATCCAAAACTCGCGCCATTTCATGGCACTCCCAATAGAGTGCATTGAAACAATCATAGTGGGCCAAGGTATGCTGATGAGTTAGATGAACAAAGGTGATAGTCCGTGATCACTGGATCTTAGATTGCGGAAGCTTGTATGAACTTAGAAATGTTGAGAGGGCAACCGTTATAGGAAGTTAATCGCGGATGCGTGAATGGGATCATTTAACAACCGTGTCAAATCGAGCAACTGTAACGTCGCCAAGAAAGGTAATTTAGGTTTTTGTTGATAGCCGGGATAAAGAAGTCTTGGAGTTTATTTGTACCGGGTTGCGAGGAAAAAGTTTAGTTCTTGGCACAGGTTTGGTAGAAACCATGGCCGACCGGCCCGATAAGGAACATGCAATGGGGGGCATCGTGCGATTCCCCATAAAGGACATCGGATGTTGGGCATTCATCGTGTTGTGCGGACTTTGGGAAGGATTACACCAAGCTGGTCCCGTGGGGAGGGGCATAGAAGTGTCCGGGGTTCCATTGGTTGTGGAAAGAGTTACCCCATAACGACATTCCGGAGGAAGGAACGGATCCTTGTCACAGTTCCAAGGTCTGGTATATATTGCCTAGCCTTGAGGAATAGTACACCCTGTGTGGAGTAGACTATCCAAAATGGGTATACCCCGGATAGGAAAGTAGTGGATGTAAGTGTGTATGATGTCGGGTTCAAACAAAGCGGTGGCAGACCTCGGCGAGTTTCGCGAGTGTTCCTTGACTCCAGACTCCAAATGAACTAGTGTGTACATGCGGGTTACGGCTGGGCTGGCGTCATGCGGACCACCAAGCGTTGGGGACGAAGGAGAGATATGATCTCCGGCGTAAGGAAAAGCATTAGAAAGGACAGGAATGCCTAAGTGTAAAATATCAAAATATAAGCGAGAGGGCACAGCCGCTAGGTGTGAAAGGAAATTGTAGCCGCCCGCGATGGAGTAGAATTGATCCCTTTATGCGGCGTAGTTGCGGCCGAGACCATGGTAGCTCAGACCAACAACGGTAAGTTAGGGCTTCTCCACTGTAGTATATGATTCTAGGAATGGAAGAATTCCTAGAGGAAGTAACATCATTTGTTACCATAGCTGTGTAAAGGCAGTTAAAGTAAAATTGGTGGCACTGCAATAACTTGCGACCAAGTATATAGGTGTTTGAGGTTTCAAGCCAAACCAAGATTAGCCGAATGATTCCTCCAGGAGTTGTTGGGCTCAATGGTTGGTAACCCGATTGTGAATGACCCCTTGTTGGTCTAGCTTCAGCCTCAATGGTGGCGGGGGTGGCTCAGTGCTTGTGGCCGGTGAAGCCTTACGTGGCCGTGAACTCTAAATCCTCTTGTGTGAGAAGATTCCGCGACCTTCATTATTCTACACCACAGACAAGCGATGCCACACTAAAAGTCCCTATGAGGCCAGACAAGCAAACTCTAAAATAGTTGGAAGAACAGTTATAGCAACTAACACTAGAGAAACTTTCCGGTGCAAGTGAAACTCGAAAGCGGAAGCACCCTCCGGTTATACTCGCATAAGCGTGGCCGATGTCTGTCCCTGGGTACGCGGTATACATGATCACCTATGTATGTCCCTAGAAAGATAGGAAACTAGATTGCCAACATGCAAACAATCACCATGTGTGTATAGTCGATAGTTGGTTGGACCGCAATGAGCAGGATAAAAAATTTGAAACCTACCGAGGGTATCAAAAAAAAATTGGTCCGGAAGACAACTAAGTACCTCGAACAGATTCGAGACCCACTAAGCCCCGTGGAAAATGCAAACAACAGAATCCCTTAACAAATCCTCGATATGTGTTCTCTCCACTACATTGATTCCCGACTTTGGAGGGTTATCTCGCTACCTTTCGCTACGTGACCCTCGTGTTTATCCCTTGTGTTGAGGGGTCGGATAACTTTCTATAAGCTGGACTTCTACACTCCTATGAGAGACTCAATGTTTGGTTTTGAGTGGCCAGAAATTTACTCTCCAACCTATTCCAAGGTCCTAGTCTTAAGCTAGTGTATGAACCCTACAAACAAAAAGTCAACTGGTTTTAAGTAGCATTGATTTTAATGGGATTTTAAGTCACAAGGTATGAAATTGAAGCCGATGGTGTGTAAAGAGACTCAAAGCAGAATGAACGAGAAATGCTTGGAAACAAAAGCTTTACAAAATGTAAAACCAACAACTTTAACAAGAAGAGACTTCTTTTTTCTTTTGAATTTTCTAAGATTTCAAGCAAAAAAACATTAAGAAATTTCACTCAATCTGCGAGCTACTTATCGCTAAATGTCGCAAAAACTTATGAAAAGACTTCTTCCTAGCTACTGTGCAACAACACAATCTTCAAACAAAGAAAATGAAAAGTTTTTTTTATTTAGTGCAAAATGTGAAGCAATAAAGGGAAAATGTGGAAATGAAATTACGAAACCAAGAAGAAACAAAGATAAAATTTTTGAAACCCAAAGTGGAATCGCTTGAAGAACCCGAACAAAAGGCATACAAGACAATCAAAGAAGCACCGATTCTAACCTTTCTAAAAGAAACCATAAAACAATTTTTTTTTTCTTTTGTCTTTTCTATCAAAGGCATCAGCAGACAAACGCACAAATGATAAGGGCCCTAACTTGGTGGGCAACTGAACTCAAAGGCCGAGGAGGAAAATTTCACCACAAAGGGAGGGATGGCTAGCCCACTGAATGAAAACAACATGACAAACGCGACTATCGAAGCGACAGCGTCTTGAGCAATGCCCGAGATATATGATGTCGCGGGTACCCATGGGTTATTTGTCTGATGGCAAATTGAAAATCCAAGACTAACCTAACCTGAGACGGTCAAACTGGGAGAGGCCTTTGGTATTGACAACCGGGGTCTCTTGAAGGCAATGCTTCTTCTTTAATAGAAAGGGAAAATAAAATCCTGAAGAATCAAAACAAATGAAGGCCGGTAAAACAGAGCGGTGAACCGATAGAGACCGGGCGGGGATCCAGGCCATTGAGAATGTAAAATTGACGGGGAAGAGGAGGCGCCTCTTATCTCGTGTCCGCGCTCTTGAAACCTACGCAACGGCATTCAAGCGCTTGGACTGCACAAAGGTTAGGAGCCACCCAGCGGGTTACCGCGTCACGAATATACAAGTGGCGTGTACCTCATCAATAATCTAGATAATAAATGTCAAGCAATAGTCAAGGAAAAATTTGCAGTATTATAGAACTAGGTTCCTGCTAGCTTTGACCTAACGGAAAACAAACAAACAGGGCATGAATTCTAGGGTTGGGCCGAACTCGGCCATGCACCAAATTTAGGAGTTCAGTTAAGCGGCCCAAATATTTTTGGCCCGTGGAAACATTTTTTGTACTTTTGTTAGAGTAAGCGTGAAATTTTGTAGTAGAGTGATAAGGTTTCCCAATGATAAATACCAGCATTCAATCTGCGATGCTGGAGTGAAAGGGATAGAGACGTACCACTTGTTTTAAGAGGGTTTTCAAAGTTTTATTGAGTAGCTACATGTGGTGCAATTTTAAGTTTATAACATCGCCCTCGACAACATGGAGCGCAGAGGTTGGATGACCCCATCAGTACACCCAGCAAGGAGTCATGAAAATCGACATAAGAGAGCGCACAAGGAAAGAGATTAAATACCCAAGAATGAGAGATTATTAGAGTAGCGATTGACCAAGAGATGAACCATTGATGGGTGCATCAGTGTAATACCCCTATTTCCCCGACTTATGAAAATATAATTATGTTGGATAAAATATTGTGAATGAGACCCTTCATGAGAATTTTGGAAAAGGCAGTGAACCTTTTATTAAGTATTATATATATATATATATATATATATATATATATATATATATATATATATATTTCTGTTATTAAATAAAATGGAAAAGGTATATTTATTTGAAGGTGGCTAATATGGATGATTGTTATTAAATAAAAATGGAAAAATTGTGGCATAACTGTTGAAAGGAGGTGGCTAATATGGATGATGATGCATGAGAGGGGATGGTAAGGGGAACCAATGATGATTGAGATGACCCTGCCAAACCAATATGTTGTTGGATATAAATTTCTTAGACCCAGAACAATCTTCTAGCCCAGAAAATTTAATTACTACTTAAGTTGGTAGTTGGGAAGTCTTCCTCAAGAGTAAATGAGGAGATGGACAAAGTACCCGTCTAGAAAATTCCTGATATGAACCATGAAATATTACTGGAAAAAGGTAAGAAAAGCCAGGAAAATCGTGGGCAGAGGAGGAGGATACACACGAGTAGGTCGAAAGACCATGGGAGAGGAAGAAAAGCATGTGAGGCTCTCTGGTTCTGAGGAGAACTGAGAGATATATACTATTGTGGGTACATGATCACTTGGACATTGTTTGTCTAGTCAAGTTGAAAAACAAAGATAGAAATAAGCTTGATTAGACAAACAAAGTTGGCCCCCTTGCTTCGGGGATAGAAAACTGAACTGCCAGGGCCCTGTGGGAAAAGGGGAGTAACCTTTGTCCCTTGTTGTAGCTGAGAAAAAAGGAAAAAAGCATCTATCTCATGGAATCATGGTCTAGCTAGGGGGTGGTCAGTTGAGGGATACTCAAAGAGAAAACTGTGCCTATGGTTGGGTGGAAAAGATCACCCCTTTCAACAATTTCCAACTAATTTCCAATTTCAGATAAGTGTGACTCTGAGTTTTTATGTTGTCTTGGTTGTTTTGTTGTAATATAGATTTTTTTGTCTTGCGCTAGATGATGGAAAACTCTTTTACCTTGTTTGAATGGTAGAATTTATGGCTCTGGTTGCCTAGCGGTCTGGGAAATTGGAAGAAAAGCTTAAATATCATATTTTGTAGATGGTCTTTCTTCCTACCTCTGTTTAGAGAAGGAGAATTGTTAGTAATGAGTTTTAAATGAATTTGGGAGCATAAGACTTTGACTCTTATGTTGGTCAGAAAGTCCTCAAGGGACTATTTAGGGACCAAACCTGGAAATATAGAGTCGGGACAAATTTTATGGGATAACTTTGAACTTGTCAATCCCTTAAAATTACCGTTGTCCTATTAGATGATTTGGATTCTGAAGTGAAAGGAACTTCCTTCAGACCATTCTCCCTAGTGACCACAGGATCAAGTCCGCATCCTTAACCAAATCTTGAATAATATTTAAGAGTGTAGCTCTCGAGGGTTGCTAAAGTCCCATATGACCAAGACCTTGGAACCCTGCACTACGCTCCAAGGGAGATAAGCCTTTTGGGCTTTGGGACTTCAGAGGTCCGAATCTCTAGGATGTTTAAACCTCACAACATTCAGATCCTGTCGAAATTAACATGTTGAAACAGTAACTGAGCGGTTTGACTGGCGACTAGCGGTTCCCTATCCGTTTTCGTGGGATCCGCTTTATCGTTAAACCCTGACCAAATTTCCAGTCACGAAGTAACGCGAGCCATAGATCTAAGGATCTTCAGATATTTCCTGACCGTTGGATATACATTATGGTCAAATTCGGCATTGACTCACTCAAGGAGTGAAAAGGAGTTAAACGACCGGAACTACCGAATGCCGAAGTTGTGAAGTAATGTGAGTTGTAGATCTAAGGATCCTTCATGATCTCTCTCAATTGTTAGATCAAGTCTAGTGGAAGGATAGGGTAAGCGATAATGTGACTGAAAACAAGCAGTCATATCCCCCTTATTACCTTTCTGGTAGGTAACTCTTCAGGACTTAAATGGGTTAAGACCATTAAGGGACGCGAGGTGACGAAATTTCGAAGTGACGAAATACTGCCAACCCTTAGATCGAGGGGAGGAATTCAGAGACATTGTGGACCGTTGATCAAGGGTCTGTTGGGAACCTTTCTTGATCGTCCGATCAACTAGTGGGAGACAACGTAGACACTCCGTCGAAGTCTTACTTTGGGAGTCCATAACTTTGGAAACCCAAGACTCTAGAACTCTAGGAGATACGAGGATATAGGATGGTATGTTAAATGTCGAAGTTCCAAAATCCATTTGTGTGGTGTCCAACTTCCATTGGATAGGGCACATACACCATGATAATGTGACGTGTCTAGGTAGTTCCATGTGGAGTCGTGGGATTGGTCACGAATTAAATGTGGGACCCCCCTCCCCTTGTCAAGTTTAAGCTATGTGTTAAGCATGAATGAATCTCAACCATTAGATCCAAGGGTGGATAGAATCTCCACCATAGATTCTAGAGTGGAAAGATTCCTTTGGACTTTAGAACTCTGGGGAAGTTTGTAAACCTATACAAGAATATCGAAGAGGTTGAAGGCCTGTTACCCATGAAGGCCTGGGGGATATCCCCTACAACCACCCCTCCAGTGTCCATGTCATCTCTAGAGGATCGCAACCAAGGTTGTGTCAGTGGCATGTAGGATGATACAAATGAGGTGGAGCCACGTGGGTGCCACATGGCCTTTGACCAACGATACATTGAGAATTTAAGGGAGCTATAACTTTCGACTCATAACTCATTTTTGGACAAGTTTATAGTCCTTGGAAAGATCTTTGATCTAGAATTGGATCTAGGAGCTTGATGGGGCTCGAAAAGGCCTAAATGTTTTTTTCATCAGAATGGCTTCAAAATAGAAGTGTGCATAGGCCTCATCGATACGAACCCAACACAACTTGGACAGGATCAAACGAACGTCGTATGCTCTAGATATCATGATTTGTTTATTTGGCCAAACAAGCAAAAAAATGATGATTGTATAGTCCGTACAATGCCACGTGGCAGCTAACTGTATAGAACGTACAACCATATAGCTAGCATGGTAGGGTACAGTTGGCACTGACGTGGACAGAGGTTGCTGACCTGATAGTTATACATGGACCAATCAGGGAGTGACACGTGTCACCACTGCAAGGGTGACACGTGGCACATCTATACCGATGATGTGGCAGAGCCTACGACATGTGGTAGGTACAATGGCAGGGTCGTATGACATGTGGCAGGTACAGTGGCAGACACTTGGCATATAGGTGTAACATTCAAAATTTGACACGTGGCATAGGTTTTGGTGAATGGTGAGGTGCCACATGGCCCAGACATGGGTTGCCACGTGGCACCCATCTATTGGTTCGTTGGTTGCAAAAGTTTTTGGACTCCATGAGATTTGATCGTGCGACATCCTATTGGGATAGTGTAATACCCCAAGGATGAGCCCCAGTTATGTCTATGTATTGCAAACATGTTTTATAGGCTGGTGAGCCAAGTGTATATAAGTTGGTGGGATTATGTGTTTATTAGGCCAGAGAGCCTAGGAGTTAAAGGCTAAGAACCTGATTTTGTATATGTAATTATGTAGATCATTAATATAATATATAAACATTGTTGTGTGTAGACCGACCATGAAGAAAGAGTGATGGGGGACTAAGCATCCACAGGGTGGGTAAGGGAAAAGGGGCTGAAAGGTTGGAAAGAGGGGCTAAGCTTAGGGGCTTAAGTCCTTGGGAATAATAATTTATTATTATTCCAAAGTGGTGTGAAAGGTATACTTTTATCCTAATTTCTTGGTGAAAGGGAACACATACTTGATGGAGTGCATGCAACTTCCTAGGCGACATGTGTTGGCCAAGGCACATGCAATTTAACCCAAGAATTGAACCATGATGGGGGTTCGTCCTCCATTCTTGCGTCCGTTTTCTGAACCGTGTGGCCTCTGTGTCTGATCTCTGCACACCTCACGTAGCTCAGAAACCTGAAATCGTGAGGCCAACCTGTGATGTTTTTTTGAGAAGCCGATGCATCCTTCGTCTGAACCGTTAGAGTCTGCTTTCGACCTCTACGTTGATTCCTTGTCACACACCCTGAAAACCAATGGCAAACCCATGGACTGAGCCGTGTCTCCTATGTGTCATGTGAACCTAGCTTATCCACCCTTAAAGAGATGAGTCCATACCAGAACCGTTCTTGGATTGTAGCCTTCTGTTTTCTTGAGTGGTGTTGACCAATTACTGTTGTTGTCACCCGTACCTTGCTGGTATTGAGTCGAAAGTGGTTGAAGAACCGTCTTGTTAGGCCCGTGGTAGAAGAGGCAGGTTGTCAGGCCTATGAGCAGCTCTCTCTAGGTGAGAGAGTTTGCTGGGAAGTGGTTTTCTCCCAGAGAGAGAGAGTCCAACACCAGCTATGGAGCTTTGAGAATTCTTGATCCGTCCTATTGTCAAGACCCAGAGAGGGAGGTGAAGAACCGATGAACAGTTCTTGTGAAGGTGCATACTCCCAGGTGGAACAAGCACTTGGGGAATGAGATTCCATGAGTAGTGGACGTAATAAGGCTCTTGGAGAGAATCCTTCCAGTTGCTCTGTGCAGTTTTCCTGTAACCTCAGCCTAGTCTAGGAATCCCTTACCTTGGGTGGAGCTTAGTCCCAGCTCGAGGGTGACCCACTGTTGAGCGTGATGAGCAGCGTGGTCTAAGGCTGGGAGGTTCGTGGAAGGTTTGCACGTAGTTGGTGGAGTTACTATAGTCTGAAAGATAAGTATCATTATGTGTTTAATTTCAATTAAAATGCATGTATGTGATGCTTGTATTATTATCATGTATTTCGTTGCAATGGTATATATTGTTAATTCTGTTTGAGTTTGCACTTGGAAGTAACTCTATGTTAAATGAGTTAATTTGATTTAATATGCATNATGGGAATGTTCTGCATAGTAGTGTTGCCCAACAATGGGGTTGATGGTCAAGGACGTTACAATATGGTATCAGAGCTAATTCAGAGCTGAGTAGTGGAATTTCCTAACCTGTTGGTGGTTGGGGTTGTTACAATATGGTATCAGAGCTAAGTCAGAGTTGAGTAGTGGCATTGCCTGACCTGTTGGTGGCTGGGGATGTTACAACTAGTGTCTTAGCAGGGTTGGACTAGCCAGTCCGCCCATTGCTGATTCTTAATTGTTATATGGGTTTAAAACTATTTAAGTTTCAAGATTTGTATTATGGGAATATGGAAGGGTTGGGGCCTAGCCCCAGCCCCCGACAGAAAACTGTACATACGACCTTAACCATGGAACCGTAGGCCTATACTCATAACCGTTGGCACAAAATGATTTGGGCCTAGCCCCCGTTTTCAGTGCACAAACATACAACCACCACCATACGACCCAGACCTACATTTGGATGTTAGCGTGGAGGTAAGTTTAGCACCCAGTCGATCAGGCTAGCCTGCTGACCAGGGCGCTAGACCGTGGGACAAAAGACCAGGGTGCTAGACCGTGGGACAAAAGACCAGGGCTATGACAATGTATTCGTGCATTAATCGTGGAGCCCGAGGCCACATGGCCACCCGCAGGACTGAGAGCTAGGAATCTAGGGGAAATACCAGATAAGGGGGCGTGCACAGGACTAGGGAAAGGCCACATGGTTGATCCACACAACCCAGAGCCAAATAATAAGGTGTCAACATGCCAAGAGATTAATGCTTGGCCACATGGAGGTACCATGTGACCAGGAGCACGAAGATCAAGGGGGATGCACCCTAATTTTAACATTAAGTGGGTTTTAAACTATATCTTATGATTTTATTATTGAGTTATTCAACATAATTGAGGGATTTTGGCTAATATTGGGAGATATTGGGCCCTTTTTGAGGCCAGATCTTGGGGGGAAGTTGGGAAATGGTTACCAAATTCAGATCTATATAAACTAGGGCTTCTTGGAGCCATGAGAGGAGGTTCAAAATGGGTTTATGATGGCGATTTGTTGAGCCAAGGCCATTTTTATGTAGGGAAACTATTGAGGAGCAGACCTTTGCGAGCCATTTCTACTAGCTACGGTCATCCGAATTAAGTGTCATTTATTTTGTTGGGTTCTAGAGATCTGGTAGAACAAGACTAGATTAGTTTGTAACCTTTTTGGCACTGACGAGATGTACTTTTAAAGCTTCGAACAGAAATAAGAAATCCTCACCCACTGAGACAAAGGCCCAGAGACATAGGCGAGATTGTCAAACTCTGTTATCATTTTGATGTCTTATGGTTTCTTGTTCTTGTTGTCTATTTCCAGATCTCTACACATTTATATGGCCGGTATGTTTCTTCTATAATTCTTCCTCTTTCATTCAGGTTCCTAAATGGTTAATTAAAACATGCTAAATAACTCAACCATTGTCGTTTAAAAGATCTTTTCGGATCAATCTCGGAAGGGACTTGCTCCGAAAGAAGCAGAAAGAATCAAAGACTACTATTGCAGATAAAAGAAACACTGAATGATCACAGAGACATTAGTTTACCAGAGATCTTAAAATAGAAGTAGTGCATAGAAACAAGAATAAGAGACTTCGACATAGACTGTGTTCTAGATGAGGAAGCACAGGTGAACATCATGCCAGAAAGTACTTGGAAAATTTTGAGAAAGCCTACTATGGTTCCTTCATTGGGAGGAATATGATTGTTTAAAGGAAAGATGATAACCTTATGTGGAAGACTTACTCATGTACCTATGAGTGCTCATGGAACATCGACAGAAGAAGAATTCAAGGTCATTAAGTTTGTTGAGAACAACGCTCCTTTTGAACTTTTGTTAGGAAGGACTTGGATTGAGAGAGATCATATCCGAAGGAAAGAAGAAGAGGAAGCCATAGAACATAAAAATAAATAATTAAGGGATTTCATGGCTAGGAGAATAACGCGTTTAATAGAAGAACACGAGGACAAGTTGAAGCAACTAAGGGGCAAAGACCTGGCTATCGAAGTTGAAAGAACACAAGAAGGCTTAAATAACTTACCCATGTAGGAGAGAAGATCACCTACTCCAGAAACAGTAAGAGAAGAAGTATTACCCTTGAACCCTGTGAAAGAACCCCATTAGTGTGAAGTTACTATGCTAAGATAAGACAAAAACAAGAATGGAAAGAGGAATCCAGAGATGCAGATCATAGGAAAGAAAGCAAGAAAACTTAGTAAGAAAGCAAAGCTAGAAAAATTGCAGGATGTTCCAGAGAGGACTTTGTAGAAGGAAGGCTTACAAAACATGAACCTTGCCGGAATAGCAGAACAACGTAGATTGGAATTTTGCCATGAAGAAGAAATATCACCGTTGGAGGTGTCCCAACATTTAGAACGACACTCCAGAACAACTAGCAATGCAGTTTTTGCCGAAAATATCACCATTGGACCGTTGAGACTGCACCATATTGGATGGAATCGTATTGATTGAGGCATTCTTTCCCATTGGAGGAGTACATTACGACATTGTCTATTTAGTCCATTGCATGTCTCACTGTGGACACTTTTACAAATTGTGATTATCCAGAGAACCGATAGCTATCGCGTTGTGCTTATTGAGACTTCGCCATCCTCTTTACTTACCTTGAGTGTTTGTTCGCCTACCCAAGATATTTGATCACTCGCATGTATGTCAGATGAACATATCACATTAGAGAAGTCTTTGGAGGATATCTTGACATACCTTATGGCTGAGAAGGTCATGTCCACAGGAGTACAAGCCTCCTCGACGAGAGGATTGCAAGCATCCCCATCGACCGCACGTCGATCTGGGCCATCCCAAACTATGACAAAGAAAATAAGTAAGCACCATGATGACCTGGCAAATGAGAAGCTCATCCCTTCAGTCTTGCTTGACTATATCCCACCTCTAGATGGCATGGTTAGTCATGACAACATCCCGAGAGACTTTGACTATACATTTATCATTGCGTACCTCCCAAAAGGGATATGCGCAGTTGGACCGCAATTGGGATAGATTCTAACACTAAAATTAGTGATTTCAACTTAGGAGACCACAAGAATTATGGAATGATTGCACCACATAAGTACTTGACAAAGACAACGGGGAAGAAGACAAATATAGTACCCCAGTCGTGGACCATGGACATCGCAAGATCAATAATCCTTAATGTAATGAATATACCACACTTCGGCAGACATCAAGAGGTTAACGCGTGTGTTAAAATCCTCCTTTCATTCTTCCATGGAGGTTACCTATGGTTGGATAGGCGCGTCACTGCAGATCCGGTGTTGATCCACCGAATTGATGGATTAAGCATGCAAAGACCGGAACCTCAGGATTTTTACCCAGGGAAGGATGCAGATCATGCCCTGGCATAGCGAATAAAAGACACCTATGGCGATGTGGAGAAAGGGAAGCGGGGCTACAAGGCAGCCTCCATCCAAAATGGTGCAATGTGCCTAGCTTTCCAGTTGATCGCTGGTAAGCTTGTCAAGAAGAATAGACCAACGCAATTCACGGGGTTCATTGTCGACCTCGTAGGAAAGTGCGTTGAAGGGTTGCAGATGAACTGGGCAAGCTACCTCATCAACCAGTTGGAGCAGTATTTTCGAGAAGCATAGGGCCAGGGCTACGAGTTTCACTTCAGCTGGTTGTTGATCCTTGTTGTCTTTGTCGCTTGGGAGATGATAGAAGGAGTGACCTTCTCTGAAGTCGAGCCATCCAAACAACTGGCCACGAGGTTCACTACCCTATGGTATTCGAGCAACATGGCGAAGCAATGGCAGTCCAATGCAGTATTCCACACCTATTACTTGCAGCTGAAGAGGGATGTTGAATCCTTCCCTCGCATGACGTTGAATACACTCCATAGGTTCAAGCCCATAGAAAAGTTTCATGTAGACAAGAATTTCATTTACATCACTGTGCATGGGGACGAACAAAAGGAAGAGATCCAATCCTATTACAAACTCACTGAGGAAAATATGGAGGAAATAACCAAGGAATGGCTTGCAGAATTCCTGGTACCAGTCCAACAGACAAAACTCTTCGATCCCAACCTCATTGGAAGTCCTGTAGTCACCTGGGAAGAGTATGATGGACCCAACAACAACAAGAAGAAAAAGAAGGAAGAGGTGCAGGAACTAAACAACACATCGGAGGAAACTACGTATGATTCACCCGGAGGAGGAGGATATGACGAAGTAGAACAAGAAGAGAATGAAGGGGAAGTAGACAAACAGGAACATGGTGAAGTGACACTACCTAAAGACCCCCTTGCAGAGGTCGAGACATCAAAGAAAGGAAAGGTTTCTCTAATGAAACCTTCAGCGTGGAAGAAGTCATGAGAAATTAAACCTCAATTACAGACTGTACTTACGGTGGATGATATTGACCTCATCATCGCAGCTGTATCAAATACCTCGGAGGACATTTTGCAGTGAAACAAAGCCAAACATGAGACAATGTATGACAGGATCGAGGCAGAGCTCAAAGGGGTACAACAAGCTCTCTATTCGAGCTGCCAGTGTCTAGAGTGCCATCCTCATCAAGGAGTATAGAAGTAGGAGATGAGCCTACCCAACTATGTAGATTAGCAGATGTGAAAGAGGCTTGCCTTTCTCAAGTACAGAAGAAAAAATAATAGGCCATAGAGGCCTTGAAGCAAGAAAAGGGGGAAGCCCTAGAGAAAATTTGAGTTGTGCAGCAAGAGAAAGACGACCTCTAGGAGAAGTTTGCAGAGGACAGAGAGCAGCTCCAGAAAGAAAAAGAACAGCCACACATGGAGAAAATGGGAGTTAAAGAAGCAGTCAGTAAAGAACTTCTCTCTGTACCAGACCTGTCACAGATGGAAGAAGATACAACTGAGAGCCAAGTGGAGAATCTCACTAAATCCATTCAACAGCTTCAAGAAAGAGTAGCAGAACTGGAACTACAAGCAGTTCCATGCACTCCGTAGGAAGTCCGATATCAGAGGGAAGAAACTACCCATAACATAGTCGAAAGAATAAAGGCATTGGCGTTAGAATGTAAGCAATTGAGTTCCCTAAGTTCACATACCTATGAGTGCCTGGCCAAAGACCCGGAGCTGAGGACATTGGAGACACAACTCTAGGAGGCAAAGAAATGAGCATCAATAGTGAAATCGCAGCTGAATCTTCTTATAGTAGTGGAGAAGATGAAAAGGTCACAGGAGGTGCATACAGTTCAACAACAGGTCAATACCATCCAAAGTAGAGTTATGGAAGTGACCAAGAGACTCCAACCGGTGCATGATGGAGCCTGCACCCTTTTTGAAGAGATTGAAGGACAAGGTGCATAGATAGAACAAGTGGTCTTTGTTAGAACTTTGTAAATCTTTTTGACTGACCAACATAAGACAAAGGTAACTTTTTCAACCAAATTTGAGACCTGAAACTAGCCTTTCGGATTTGGAGAGGGATCTTTCAGAAATGGTGCGGTCTCCGCGCGGGATATGACTTTGAAAAGAATGACTAGATTTAACACCTATGATATAATGGGTTTTGGTTATATTGGCGTAAGAAAGTAAGACTTGGGCTATGGGGTCGGTCTGAGGAAAAAATGGGACAAATGACTCAGTAACTAGACTCGAGAGGATAAGGCTAGGCGAGCAACAACCTTCAGTGTAAAACCGTAATGTGTGGCGGGAGAAATTACAGGAAGTAACTCAGGAGGGCCGCTATGGACAAATTTGGAATTAGCTTTAGAGGAAAACATTTTTTCTAAGTGGTGTGAACAAGGGGCACTATACAATGAATCCGGAGGTTCGATAATTCGTTCTGAAATAGACAGAAAGATATATGAAATAAATATAACAGGAAAGCACATACGCAAAGAGAGACTCACAATACATCCAACTGTTACAACTATAATCTTTTCATCAAGTCACAAGACCTTTGCATTAAATTCTGGTCAAAACTTCAGATTACATACAATAGCTATTGTCTACCAAATTTGCCAACCAACCTGGCTTACATCGAAAGATGAAATATATAAACGAGGGTGTCTGTCAGGCTACCCTGCTTTCTAACTACTAACACCTAAAACTAGGAGAATTGAGTGGCATGCGCCAGAGACTCTTCGCATGGTACTTTCCAAAAATAGACAATAATCACGTATGTCCACTCATGACTATTTGTAGTTCTGTCATGGGGGTCTGATCATCGGTCAAGTTTTGATATGGCGAAAGATGTTATGCTATATCCTTTTGATCAGGCATCCTAAAGAACAAGCGTTTGTTAGGAGATTATTGTCTATAATAACTACTTCAGTTTCTATTATGTGCTCATTTGTTGGGGAGCTGCGCGTAGTAAACAACTATTTAATTGTCGGGACCATTTATAAAAATGGTAGCATACTTTAGAGAAACATATCATTCAAAACTGCCAAAATTTTCCTTATGCTTTTTTTTTTGGATGTAGAAATGAACACTTGCTAGACTTGTTTTTTATGCGCGCTGGCGAGAGCCACATAGATTTCCTTCTCGGCCATTTCGCATTCTCTGGGAAGCTCCATATGCCTTTCTTCCGCTAACCTTTGTTCTTCTCGTAGCTGTACAATGGTGTTATGTGCCTCTCTGAGCTTCCTTTTCAACCATGCCACGTTTCATTCACAACCCTATGCTGTTGACACCTCTGTAGTCTTTGTCGCTAGCCGCCGCCTCAATTCTATGTTTTCTTGATAGATTTCAGTGATCGCCAGATTTTCCTACTTCAGTTGTTGATATGGATCTTGATCATTCGCTCCTATGATATCCACTCTCCTTTTTCTGCTCCTGTTGTCATGGCTCGATCCTCCAGTAGGTTCTAGCCAGATGGCGCGCATGAGTAGTTCTTCAGCTACTGATCTGGCATGCAACTCTTATGAAATTCGTTCTTCCATGGTCTCCTTGTTTTTCCTCAGCATGTCCCTCCTCCAAGGAATTTTCTGTTGGGGAGAGGGGGCTCCTGCTGTCTTCCCTTCTTGTTCGAATCTCTCTGTTTTAGATTTTGCGCGGTTTGATCTGGTCTTCTCTATAGGAAAAATAATAGCTACTTTCACGTCTTTGGGGAGGCCCGCCGCAGGTGAGAACGAATCCCAGTCTTTTGGGGGCTTAGAGCTTGCAGTTATACTACTCCACGTTTCTTTCCTTTCACTCTGAGAGGTCTCCATGATGTGACAAATGTGTATTCTGTGCGTAGTATATCCAACGAACACAC
>SNQJ01S0088950.1:40562-74012 GCA_010110895.2 Picea sitchensis | reverse complement strand
TCCTGCTAGCAATCCAGGAGTGACTTCCAAACGCCAACAGTAAGGATGTCAAGCTTCAAACATACAATGTACAATTTGAACAGCTAAAGATGAAAGAGGATGAAACTGTTGGGAATTACTTTATGAGAGTTGAAGAAATAGTAAATGTAATGAAAGCACTTGGTGAAAAAACTGAGCAACCCTCTTTAGTTCAAAAAATTTTGAGATCTCTACCAGATAGGTTCAACCTGAAGGTCTCTACTATAGAAGAACTTAATGATCTAAAATCTTTGGATTTTGATCAACTTCTAGGAACGTTGACTACATATGAAATGAGGATAGATAAATATAAACCCACCTCTAGAGAAGCATCATTTAAATAAGATAAGGATGAGGATTCTGAGCCTGATGAAATTGAACCAAAGTTTGTGAGAAGACTAAAGAAAGGATCAGGAAAGTATCAAGGCCAGTTTCCCTTCAAGTGTTTTAATTGTGTAAAGATAGGTCACTTTGCATCTAAGTGTCCACACAAGAAGGAGGATCAGAATTATGAAGGTGAAAAGAAGTAAAAATCCAAAATATTTGATAAAAAGAAAAGTTTATGCATAAACAATGATGCCTCTACAGAAGACACTGACATTGACTCTTCCTGTGAAGATAAGGTAATTGAATTCATGCTTATGTCCAAAGAGGATTATGATAATAAAATCACAGGAAGTGATGCTAATGATGAAGAAGATGTGGTTGATATGGAAGGTGAACTAATTAGTGCCTTAGAAGAAATTTATAGACTCATACTCGAGAAAAAAAAAACAAAAACAGTTGTTGATGAAGTATGGAAAAAATGATGAAGACTTTGCCCTGCTAAAGGTGGAGTTAGAAGAGGCAAAGAAAATAGAGGACGTTCTGAAACAACGATTATCAAAGAAGGAAAGATGTGAAGCCTTGGAGGAAGAGGTAGTAAATACTAGAGAAGAGATGGAGAAGTTCAAAGCATTGTATCTCCAAAATCTTCCAAGCATTAAAGCCTCAGAAGGATTAACCACCATTCTGAATCATTTAAGGAATCCAAATTTGAAAACTGGTTTGGGTTATGAAGAAGGATCAAGTTGTAGTCAGCCAAGCAACAAAGATTCCATCAAGTTTGTCAAATATACATTCACTGACAACAACAAATATGGAGAAACAGGGGAAGATAATCAACTGCCAAGGAAGAGTGAAAGAAAAAGTACCAAAACTGAAACTGTAGAACAAAGAAATCATCAACGTGGAAGAAATCGACTTTATCAAAGAAGACAACCATTTTCCAGGTACAAAGGATTTTTCTATGGATATTTTTTTTTTCTGTTCTAACTTTGGTCACAAATCTGTAAACTGTTCTATAAGGTTTAGATATGAGCAATCAAAACACTCAAGGAATAGATATATGTCGCAACAAAGAATGAGACAACCAAGTAACAAACAATCACAGACTGCGAATCATGTGATGGCTAGAAAAAGGACACATGTTAAGCATAATAACTGTTATGATCGTTTATTCAATGAACCAAAATGTTACACCTGCCATATTTTTGGACATAAAGCCGTAGACTGTCGCTTAAGGAACTACAAGCCAGATTTGAATCCTTCTGCTAAAAATTTCAAGGTTTGGAAGAAGAAAGAAAATGACAAGTGTGGACTAGTGCTGTCAGCTCAAAGACAAAATAACCCATGGTATATTGATAGTGGATTATCCAAACATATGATGAGAGATAAAGGTAAGATTTTATCTCTGAGTGAAAGAAAATCAGGAAACGTAACCTTTGGAAATGATGCTTCAGGTAAAATCAAGGGTAAATGGATGGTAAGTTTAAGTAATGGAAAAGGAAAATATTAGGATGTTATTTTTGTTAATGGGCTGAAACATAATTTTCTTAGTGTAATTCAAATGTGTGATAGAGGATGTGAAGTGCTGTTGACTTCCAAGGATTGCAAGATAAATTCTGTAAACTCAGGCCAAGTTGTGACTAAAGGCATACAAATAGATAACAATGTATATGTGTTGAAAGAAGATAGAAAAGAGTGTCATCTAATCAATAATGATGAAATATAGTTATGGCATAGGAGACTTGGACATATAAAATTTGACCACTTAATCAAGCTCAAAAATCTTGAGGCAGTAAAAGATCTTCCAAGAATATCAAAGCCACAAGATTTTGTGTGTAAACCCTGTCAGGTAGGAAAGCTAACCAGAACACAGTTTAAATCCAAGAGCTCTACTTCAACAGAGAAACCACTCCAATTAGTTCATATGGATTTATGTGGACCATCAATACAGGAAGGCACATGGAAGGAAAACTATTTTATACTGATCATTGACGATTACTCCAGACTTACTTGGGTTGCTTTTCTCAAAGAAAAAGTTGAAGCATTTGAGAAATTTAAAATATTTAAGGATTTAATTGAGAATCAAATAGGCAAGAGGTTAAAGGAAATAAGATCAGACAAAGGAGGAGAATTTATGTCAAGTGATTTCAAGGAATTCTGTGACAAACATGGGATCAAGAGAGAATACACAATCCCAGGAACTCCACAATAAAATGGAGTAGTTGAGAGGCAAAACAGAACCGTGCAACAAATGGCTAGGTCAATGATGAATGAGAAGAACATTGGTCAAACCTACTTGGTAGAAGCAATACACACAACAGTCCATGTTCTTAACAAATCCCACCTGAGACCACACAGTGACAAAACACCTTATGAACTGTGGTATGAAAGACCTGCTTCAATCAAACACTTCAAAGTCTTTGGGAGTAAGTGCTACATAAAAAATAATAATGAGAACCTTGGAAAGTATGATGACAAGGCTGATGAAGGCTCTTCTTAGGGTATGCTACAAACAATAAAGGATGCATATGCTATAATAAGAGGCTGCATAAATTGGTTAACTGCATTGACATAAAAGTTGATGAAGGAATTCCAGTAAGAGAGGTGAACAATGTTGAATCAACAACAGAGGATATAGATGAAGTTGAAGTTGAACAGGTCCAAGAATCAGAATGAGAAGAATATGAGTCAGATGAATATGAAAATACTTAGGTAAACTCAAATCAATAGACAACGTCGAATTCTTCCTCTCTAATTGCTCAAAAGAATCATCCTGCAAGTCAGATAATTGGTGAAAAAGACAAAGGTGTACACACCAGGGGGAGGATAATAAAAAATGATGATCAATCACATATGGCCTTCATATCCATGGTGGAATTGAAGAACTTCAATGAGGCCAGTAAATATGTAAATTGGTTAAAATCAATGAATGAGGAACTGGACCAGATTGAAAAGAATGACACTTAGGAACTCATTTCGAGGCCAGTAGATAAAAATGTAATAAAATCAAAATGGGTCTACAAAAATAAGATGAATGAGCAAGGAAATATTGTAAGAAATAAGTGTAGATTGGTCTGCGAAGGATATGCTCAAATAGAAGGACTGGACTTTGATGAAACATTTGTGCTTGTAGCAAGATTAGAAGCTATTAGAATATTTTTTCCTATGCTTGTCATAAGGAGTTTAAAGTTTATCAAATGGATGTCAAAACAACTTTTCTAAATGGAGATATAAAAGAAGAAGTTTATATCGAAAAACCAGAAGGTTTCCAACTATCAGATAACCCTGACTTTGTCTGCAAGATGAAGAAAACCTTATATGGGTTAAAACAATCTCCTTGTGCCTGGTATCACAAACTAGATATGTATCTATAGAACAAAGGATTCAAGAGAGGACAAATGACAACAATTTATATATCAAAACAGAGGGTAATGATTTTTTCATTGTCTTGGTCTACGTATATGACATCATCTTCGGTAGTAATAATGCCTCAATGGTACAATGGTTTTCTTTTGCCATGCAGTCTAAGTTTGAAATGTCTATGATAGGGGATCTGTCATTTTTTCTAGGTCTGCAAATTACTCAGAGGTTTGAAGGAATATTTCTCTCTCAGGAAAAATATCTAAGGGAAATGTTGAAAATGTTTCAAACGAAATATTCTAAACCTATGAGCACACCTATGGTCACTTGATGTAAGTTAAGAAAGGATGATGACTCGCCTGATGTTGATAAGAGTTCATATAGGTCTATGATAGACAACCTGTTGTACATAACAACATCTCGTCCAGACATAATGTATGTTGTTGGAATCGTAGGAAGGTATCAGGCCACACCTAAACAAAGTCATTTGTTAGCTATCAAAAGAATATTCAGATACTTGAAAGGAAAAATGGACTATGGCCTATGGTATTCTAGGAATCAAAATTTTCAACTATCAGTCTATTCAGATGTTGACTGGGCTAACTGCGTGGATGAAAGGAAAAGCATGAGTGGAGGTGCGTTCTTCTTAGGAGATTCTCTAGTAGCATGGTTGAGAAAGAAGAAAGGTTCCATTTCCTTATCAACTACATAGGATGAATACATTGCGGCTACCACTTGTTGTACACAAGTATTGTGAATTATTTAGACACTTGTTGTAACATGCTCGACCACCAATAGGTCGGGCCATGCCACTACTCAAACGATTTACCTAGCTCTGAAACTATTTGTAACATCCCTGAACATCCATTTCAGGCCACGCTACGCCAGAGAACACTTATGTTCTCTGTGCGGAACATACTATAACATTCTCAGCATCAAAACTGAGCTATGCCACATACAATCTTCTATCTGCATGCGATTAAAACATATCCACGCACAAAACTCTTGCGAAAGCTTATATATAAAACATGAATAGACAAATACATTATGTAAATGCATAGATTCACACTGAAATAGAAGTAAACATATACATGCAGCATATACAAGAAATACCCATAAAAATAAACAGAGTTATAATCGCACATATGATAACCCATAAAAATATGCACATAAATAACAATGCGGCATGTAAATTTGTCACACAGTTGACACTTATATTTGTAAGAATGTCACCAACTATGTGTAGACCTTCCACAAACCTCCCAGCCTTAGACCACACTATTCATCACTCTCAACAGTGAGTCACCCTCGAGCTGGGACTAAACTCCACTCAGGTAAAGGGTTCCTAACCAGGCTAATGGCTCATGGAAAATAGGAAAGACTCCATCATAGGTGCCTACTCAAAATAACATCCTACAATATCTCATTCCCCACATGATTGTCCCACCCAAGCAAGTGTGCCCCTTCTCTACTCAACAGTCCCTCGGCTGCCCCACTTCCCTTCCATGGCTTCAGCAACAGGCGGGACATGAAGTCTCAGATCCCTGCAACTATAGTTTAGCGCCTTTAGGAAATCAATTCCCAACAATTCTCTCACTCATAGAATTTCTCACGGGCCTAACAACTCACCTCTTCAATATCCCACGGTCCTGACAACCCGCTTGTTCAGTCCATCTCCCACGCTCACCAACTAGATGAACATATATGGCTATGGATACAGGTTTAGGTACAATGGCATTAAGTTATGGAGGTCAACTGACTACGTGAGTGAAATCTCCTCGAATGGATGAATGGATGAATGCATAATAGAAAGAATCATGGAAGAAGTGACGAAAATGAACTAAGTCCCCACAATATGTATGCATGTCCCCAACTTGACACTTGTCATGTTGGGAGCTACTTTGGCCCACTTCTCCCCAACTTTAGAACTTAGGATAACATAATTATCCATACTTTATACTTTAAGAAATATTAATATAATATTCCTTTTTTGCTTAAGCTCCTTAGCTTAGCCCTTTTCCTTAACTTTTGGCCCCCACCCTTTCCCCGAATAGTGGAATTTAGTCCCCCATCTCTTTTATTGTGGTTGGTCTACGCGCAACGATGTATTTATATTAATTATGAGACATGTACAAAAACAAATGCACTGGCCTTTAACATATAGGCTCTCTGGCCTAATAAAAACATAAGCATCCCAACTTATAATAACTGGCTCACCAGCCTATAAAATATATCATATACGCAAAGGTTCACTGGCCTCAATATCGCACGCACTTAAGATGTTGCGTGCGATATCTTGGGATGTGCATCATTTTACTGTGCAGTACATGCGTTCACTACACCATGGAAAATGCAAGCCAAAAAGAGATCAAACAACTCACCAGCTTAAGTACATTATTACATTTATAGTTGGGGTTCTACCTGGGGATATTACAATCCCCTCCCCTTATTTATGCACTGTCCTCAGTGAATTATGTATACATATACAACAAAATTTTCAAAAATCCTCAATGCATTATATACCATGTACCATTCAAATTCTTTAAAATCTCCAAGCTTTAGCTATTGAAAGTTTGTTACCCATCTGGTGCTCTACTTTCCGACACCAACTCTGGTACTTATACTGCAACTTGAAGTCAATTTCTCTATTCCATAGAGCTAGTTTAGGAAATAATTCAGCTCATTGTTCCTTATTACATGCTTCAATTAAACTTCATTGAAGCAAAAACTGACTGTAGATCCATGACATTCCACCCAACCTTATATCTCATTGCTGATAAACTCTCAACAACATATCATCCCCAAGAATGGGATATGAATCCATCAGGAAAATGGCTTCCCAAGATAACCACGGACCACAATCAATATCAACATAGTCTAGGCCAAGGTACCAAACCTTAGCAACACTCCAACCAATGGTCTCTCTTCCGCACATGCCTATACAACCCAAGGTAATATGCATCTTCACTGTCCAACAATCCATCGTCTACTCAACTTCCCTTCCCAGGCTCTAGTACACGCTGGACAGGAAGTCTCAGAGCACCGTGGCTCTAAGAGTTCCAACTTTAATCATTATCATCTCACCTGCATCATACACATATAGTTATCATGAGAGAGCATCATAAAAATTCCATTTCAGAAATCAAATTAATTTCATAAGGAATTCGACTTTTCCCAAAATATGAAATTCTATTTCATAATTTTTTTTCATCGTTATTGGAATAATAGAATGTAGTTTTCCTTATAGCTTTTAGCAAGCACCATGCTAAATACCATTTTTCTTGCAATGATTATATATTTCATACAACCAACAAATTGTCAGTATTTTCTATACATCATAATTCAACATGTATAACACCTTATGCCATGATCTTAGAATTGTCTGCACCTAGCAATTCAATCACAATTACCAAACAATTCAACCAAATAGAATGAATCATCATTCTATCCATATGCATATTCATAATTAATAATAGTAAGTTAGTTTCTTTAATTTTCTGAACATAAATTTTCTATAGTCACTATTCCTGTGACCACCTCACTTGCAACTTTCCTATTGCAATGTTTATCAGTTTCTGAAATGTTCTCAAATTCATGAGTTAGCAACATTTCAACCATTAGTATAATTATTTCCATGTAAAAACATATATAGATGCACTGTTACAAAGGAAAAACTCTCTATGGCCAAGGGTAAACTACAACAGACATGTATGACTACAGAAATCAACTCAATTCCCACATGTGCTATATAAACTAATGTGCAATATGAGGAAGAAGCCTACCTCAATCCAATTGTTTGATGTCATTCCATCGTTGAGCACTTTGACCCAAAGCTTTACACCTACAAGAAGTTCTCAACAAAAAAATGATGCAAGTATATAGTGATGATATATAAAATGAGTTAGCACATCAGATAGCACAATCCATTAATAAACATTACAAAGAGAGGTGTTTTGTAGAGGCCATGGATGTGGAGGCGACCTTCTGCTTACTGTGAGCATGGGTCACAAAGAAGACAAAATTCCCGGTTTGTGAAATGACCTTATTACATTGCTTAGCAGAGATTAAATAAATAACAGTAGGCAGTGCCACCTCTAGGATCCTATACAATTGTCTACGCAAAGTAATAATAACACTGTGGGGTCTAGACTCAAAGACATCATGACACTTCCACAAATATGTTTTTCCTAAAATAACATCAAAAAATTCAAGGGGAGAAATATCACAGAATACCTCATCTTTCAAAGTCTTGATGTCGTAGGACACACGACACTGTTGGCCAACACAAAGATCTCTTCCTTGAAGAATCCAGTCGATGGTGTAGGGTTGTGAGTGTGGTGTCATTGGTAGTTTTAACCGCTTGATGACCTCTTCTGAAATTAGGTTATTCTGACTACCGTTGTCGACAATGAAGTGAATTGGATCCCCCTTGACCCACATCTACGAGTGAAAGAGGCATTCCCCTTCCTTTGGTTCTTCTGGTTCGCTTGGAAGGATTTTGTTGGTAGCGACCATGGAACTGGGTTCAACATCGATAATCCGGTTCCCTCCTTCAAGATTTGACTTAGAATCAGAATCAACCTCTGAATCGGAAGCCTTCAACTCATCCATGAGGGATTTCTTGGAGAGACATTTTCCGGTGTTGTGCCAAGGACTTTTATGGTACTCACACCATTTTCCCGTTTCCTTCCTCATTTTGTCGTTGCCCTTCTTGTGTTGCGGATTGGATGGATTGTCCTGAGGGAAACCATCATGACTTGGTCCCATGTTGTGTGGGTTGGGGTTTCCTTTTCCCTTGTTCGGCTATGAGGGGTTTGCAGATCCAAAATCTCGTTGTTACTGCTTAAATGTCTGCTCGATCTTGACAACATATCTATAAGCTATGCCCAATGAGGCGATGTGCATGAACTCCATTTCTATTTTAATGTATATATGCAAACAACCATGGTATTTGAGCACCAGATGATGCTCAAAATGTTTGATACCCAATTTTGTGTAGAGGGTATGGAAAATATTGGTGAAGTCTGGTACTGTCTGGTCCCTTTCTTGACGTAGGGTGGTCCATCTGGTGTACTGGTCCTCGTAGCTTCCAACATGATAGTACTATCCTTTAATGGTGTCTCGAAAGGAATCCCATGTAGGGGTCACCACACAAATTTCAGATTCCTCCATAAACCTTTGCTCAGAGTAGGTATCCCACCATTCTTTAACATGGGGAATGGCCTTGAGGAGTGAAAAAGTGATATTTTCTCGATCAGAAAAATTGTGGACTGAAAAATATCCTTCGAGCAGATTTAACCATTTATCTACAACATCTGCATCTATCAGTCCTTCAAATAATGGAATATCAAAATTTATCTGTACCTTGAAGGGGGTTGCATGGACGCCCGATGAATATTCTTTTCCCGTGGGCAACTATCAAAGGATCCGCACGAAGTTGTCCATCATTTTGTTCCTTTTTCACACGCGGGTTTCCTCGAGCAACATTTTAATAGGATCTCATAATCCATAATATTTATTTTCGTCTCCCATGGGTTGTTTTCGGGCTCGACGTGACCGATATGGTAACGTCTTGATTTGTTCGAGTCCCAATTTATTGTACCCAAACCTTGTCGGTGACCTACACAAAGCAAAATGAATGAGGAGAACACTGCTCTGATACCATTGATCCATATTTAGGAGTGGAATGAACTGATTACAAACTTAATACCATAAATACAGAGATAGTAAGAATAACACAAATATTCAGTGAACAGTATCTATTAAATAATGAAATAGGATGAAACTGTAAAACTGGAGAACTGAAACTTGCTCGAATGGTGGTAGTTATCTTTGAGAGGAGATGTGGTTACTACGCACATCTGTCCAAGAAGAATGGATTAAAATGATGCTCCATAGTCTCTTTTCATATTACTCATGAATTCCAAAACCCTAGACATCCAAAAACCTAACCCTAGAAGGTGAAAACACCAAATGTCATGTGGGCCCTATGGGTAATTTTGTGTAATTTGGTACCTCAACTTCCTAGGGTCATAAATTTTTCATACGACCTCTGTTTTAGGCGCGTGATATCCCATTGGAAAGGTATTTTAGAGAAATACACATTCCATCATTAGAATCTAACTCCGTCCAAATTATTACTGTGTTGAGCCAACAAAACAATGTTTAGGGCCCAAAAACAACCCTAAAAGTACAACAAGATGTTCTGACATGAAAACATACAAAATAGGCTAGTTGGATTAGGTGAGAGGCCACCCGTATCCACTTGGATAATGTGTGAGGCTTCATACAACCCCAAAAGTATAGAAAAAACAATTATAAAGTAGTACATAAAGACACGCTGAACAAAAACGAACACAAGGAACTAGTTGGAATAGGTGGGTGGCTACCAATATCCATCTGGATCAAACCCACAATTACAAATCAGTATAGAAGAACGTGATAAGAAAAAATGAACAAGAGGAGCCATTTGGAATAGGAGGGTGTCCATCAATATCCACCTAGATCAATCCTCCCCCTTAGGAAGAAATGGTCTCCATTTCGTTGAGTTCCCCCATCAGGTGAGGAACATTCTGTTGGATTTGGTCCCTGGTGAGCCAATTTTCTTGGTGTAGGAGTTGCCCTGCCTTGACAACCCGATAAATATGGATCTTCTTCTAGAAATTTCCCTTGACCTGTGTGTCCACTATTTGATCAATTGATTCTTGTTCCATGTAGTCGAGGTTGAGATTTGTTGATGTCAGCTTCTCTGTGATCTGTGAGGTGTCCAATAATGGTGGAAAATATGGCCGAAGGAGCTCCACATTGAATAATGGATGTAGGCCAAGGAAGGGTGGGGTTTTGAGATCAAAATCATTTCTAACCACAACCTTGGCGATAGTTTAAGGCCCATAATGAAGTGGGAAAAGCTTCCGATGAGGCCCTGTGAGACGATCCTTCTGCAAATGTAACGAAACTTTGTCGCCAACCTGAAATTGGTGTGGTATCCTATGTTGATCATGGTGCTGCTTGTACTTGGAATTGGATTTATGCAAAATCTCTTGGACCTGTTCGCGGATGTGATAAATCCTCTCAATGAATCTGGTATCTTTGTCGATCACAGAATAATCATGGGAAGAGTATGTCTATGCAGTGGCAAGAGGAAGTGCAACATCAATGGGTCCCAAGGGTTGGAATCCCAGACCCACCTGAAATGGGCTATGGTTGGTGGAGCTATGAAGAGCCCTCCTATAACTGTGTTGAACATAGGGGATACTCTCATCCCATGTGAGTGGATTATTATAATTATACATGCACAAGATGTGCACAATCATCTGATTGACGACCTTTTTTTGGCCATCGTTTTGTGGGTGGAAAGTAGTGGATTTTGTGATCTTCGTGTCCAACAGAGACCAGAGACTCGACCAAAATGTTGTGAGGAACCTGTTGTCTCGGTCGGAGATGATGGTCCATGGTATCCCAAGGTGGACCCACACTTGTTTGAAGAAGATCTTGGTATTATCAACCACTGTGATATTCTTCTTACAGGTTGTGAGGATGGCCATATTTGAAAACCGATCAACGACCACAAATACGCGTTCATTTCCTTGCGTGGTGGACGACAAGCCAAACATGTAATCCATTGATATGGATCCCAAAGGCTTCTCGGGAATAACAAGAGGGGTGTATAAGCCTTGATTCTTGATGGCTGTCTTGGCAAAGGCATAGGTAGTGCAAGATAGGATATACTTGTTGATGCCCTGTCGAAGTTTTGTCCAATCAAAATGTTTCTGAAGAACGACCACCGTTTTATCCACACCAAAATGTCCTTCTACCCGACTATAGTGGGTATCCCAAATCCTCTTTGCACACTCTCTTGTAGGAACACATATATGGCCTATGTGGCATTAGAGTCCATCTAGAATGTGAAAATATGTGATAGTTGTGCATGTACCCAAGAGCTTATAGGTGGTGGCAAAGTCTGGATCTTGCTGATAAAGTTGGGGCCACTCAGATTCTTCATGTCCACATGAATGGATAACAATGGTGAGTGTAGCCAAAGGAAGCTAACTAAGGAAGTCAATGAAATGATTGGAGATACTTTTCTTATAATTAATGTTGAGATGGAACTGTTGCAGGTAGGTGGACCACTTATGATAGTGGTCATTCTGCAATTTCCCCTGTGTCTGTATGAACTGCAGAGGTTTGTGATCAGTGTGTATGATCATCTCTTTTCCTAGAATGTAATGATTCCATTGAAGAAAATATTTCATAATGGAATACATTTCCTTGTCATAGGTGGGTTATTTCCAAACATTATCAGAGAGTGTCTCACTATGGTATTCCACTGGATGCCCATGCTGAGTGAGAACTACGCCCACAACATAGTTCGATGTATTAGTCTCAATCGCGAACGATTGTTGCAGATCAGCCAAGGAGAGTACTGGAAATGAGAACAAGCGATGCATCAAATCATTGAATTCTCATTATTGCTCCTCCCCCCCCATGAACTTATCCCTACTACTTCTCTTTTTCTCCTCACTGAGGGCCCATGCAATATGGGAGAATCCCAACAGGGACCATCAGTAGAAGTTGGCTAGTCCTAAGAAGCTCCGAAGCTCGGTCAGTGTGGTTAGGGATGGCTAGTCACTGATTACTTGGATCTTAGTTGGATCAACATGTACCCCATGATCATCAACAATGTATCACAAGTATTGGACCATGTTCATGCCATCAGATCATTTTTCCAAGTTGGAATATAGCTTCTGTTGCCGTAGAGTGCTCAAAACCTGCTGAATATGCCGCATATGCTCCTCCCACGTTCTGTTGAATATGATGATGTCATCCAAATATACTAACACAAAGGAGTTGGTGAAGGGTCTCAATACATAATCCATCAAACTCATGAAAGTGGCTAGTGCATTTGTTAAGACAAAGGGAATAACTAGCCATTTGAATAGACCTTCTTTAGATTTGAAGGTTTTCTTCCATGAATCAATTGGTTTGATAGGAACCTGGTGGTATCCATACTTTAGGTCAATATTGCTGAAGAAATTTCCCCCCTTGTGTTGGTCAAGAAGGTCATCAATCCTGGGAATGGGGTATCGGTTCCTGACTGTGATTTTGTTTAAGGCTCTGTAATCAATGGAGAGTCACCATGCCCCGTCCTTCTTCTGCACCAATACAATTGGGCTTCTGCAAGGGGAGGAGTTGGGTTTGATGTCCCCCTTTTGAAGAAACTCTTGAATCTGTCACCTAATTTTGTCATTTTACATCAATGAGCGATGATAGACTAGTCCATTAGGTAGAGGTGCGTCAGGGGTCATATCAATTGGATGATTCACTTGGCAGTGTGTTGGTACCCCTATAGGTGAGGAGAATATGTCTCTATATTATTCCACGATCATGTACACTTGCTTCTACTACAAAGATAGGCTTTGTTTAGAGGCCACAAATGTGGCGGTGACCTTCTGCTTAATGTGAGAATGGATCACAAAGAAGATGAACTTCCCGGTCTATGAGATGACCTTACTGCATTTATTAATAGAGATTAAAGAAATAGAAGTAGACGACGCTACCTATGGTATCCTGTACAATTGTCTACCCAAAGTAATAATAACATTACAGGGTATAGAATCATACACAACGTGGCACTTCCAAAAATATGGTTGTCCTAAAATAACATCACAAAATTCAAGGGAAAAATATCACACAGTACCTCATATTTGAAGTTTTTTATGTTGTAGGGTAGACGAAACTATTGGCTGACACAGAGATATATTCATTGGCTAAGCTATCCAATGGTGTAGGGATGTGGGTGCGGTGTTGTTGGAAGGGCCAACCACTTGATTACCTCTGTTGAAAGAAGGTTCTTCTGACTAGTGCTATCTACAATGAAATGAAGCGAAATCCCCTTTACCCACATCTGCGAGTGAAAGAGGCCTTCCCCTTCCTTTGGTTCTTCTGGTTTGCTTGGCTGAACATTGGTGTTAGTGACATTGGCACTGTGTTCAAAATCGATAACTCACTTCCCTCCTTATGGATTTGAATCAGAATCATAATCAACCTCTAACTCGGAAGACTTTAGTTTGACTATGATGGATTGCTTGGAGAGGCATTCTTCGGTGTTGTGCCAAGGTATTTTATGGTACTCACACCATTTTCCCATGTCCTTCTTCATATTTTCATTTCCCTTCTTTTATTGTAGCTTGGAATGGTTTTCCTGAGGGTGTCCATATCGAATTGTTCCCTTGCTATGTGAGTTGGGGATGCCTTTTCCCTACTTCAACTGTGAGGGGTTTGCATATCCAAACTCTCACCTTTTTTTCTTAAACTTCTTCTCGATCTTGACAGCGTATCTATAAGTCGTGCCCAATGAGAGGATGTCTAGAAACTCCATTTATGTTTGAATATATCTATGTAAAAAACCATGGTATTTGAGCACCAGATGATGCTTAGAGTCCTTGATACCCAATTTGTTGCATAGGGTATGGAATATATTGGTGAAATCTGGTATTGTCTGGTCCCTTTCTTGATGTGGGGTGGTCCATCTGGTGTACTGATCCTCGTAGCTTTGAACATGGTAGTATTGTTCTTTAATGACATCCTAGAATGAATTCCATGTAGGGGCCACCATAGACATTGCAAATTCCTCCATAACCCTTTTCTCAGAGTAAGTATCGCACCAGTATTTAACATGGGGAGCGGATTTGAGGAGTGAAAAAGGGATATTTTCCTTATCAAAAAAATTGGGGACCGAAAAATACCCTTCGAGAAGATTCAACCATTTATATACAACATCCACATCTATCAGTCCTTCAAATAATGGAATATCAAAATTTACTTGTACCTTGAAGGGGGTTACATGGCAGCTTGATGAAAATGCTTCTCTTGTGGGTAGTTGTCGAAGGATCTATGTGAAGTTGTCCATCATTTCAATCCTTTGTCACGCGAGGGATTCCTCGAGAAACATTTTAATAGGATCTCTAGATCCATCATCTTTATTTTCTTCCCCCATGGGTTGTTTTCGGGCTCGGCGCGACAGATCTTGAAATGGATTGATTGGTTCGAGTCCCAACTTCTTGTACCTAGATCTTGTTGGGGACATGCACAAAGAAAAATAAATGAAGAGAAGACTACTCTGATACCACTGATCCGGATTTAGGAGTGAAACAAACTGATTAACTGACTGAATACAATAAATAGAGAGATATGAAGAATATCATAGATATCCAGTGAATAATATCTTCTATTGAATAATGAAATAGGCTGAAACTGTAAAACTGCAGAACTGAAACAGTTGCTCGAATGGTGGTAGCTATCTCTGAGAAGAGATGTGGCTGCTACGCGCATCCGCTTGAGAAGAATGGATAACAATGAGGCTCCAGAGGCCTTTTTGATATTACTCATGAATGCCAAAACCCTAGACATCCAAAAATCTATGCCTAGAAGTTGAAACGCCAAAATTCATGTGGGCCCCTATGGGTAAGTTGGTGTAAGTTGGTACTTCAACTTCCCAGGGTCAAAACTTTTGCATACGACCTCTGTTTTAGGAATGTGATAGCCTGCTGGAATGGTATTTTAGATAAATACACATTCTGCCATCAAACATTGTCTTTGTCTACATTTTAACTATGGAGAGCCAAAAAAACAACCTTTAGGGCCCCAAAATGGCCCTGGAAGTACAACAATATGTGATGATATGAAAACATACAAAATAAGCCAGTTGGATTAGGCGAGAGGCCACCAGTATCCACCTGGAGGAAGTTTGGGGCTTTAGACAACCCCAGAATGTTGGACACACTGATCACACTGAGAGGGGGGTCGAATCAATGTAGGGATCTATTTCAACTTCCTTTCACAAAACATACTTAGTTAGAAATCACCATTTACACATCACTTATTACTGTCATTTATAGCCAGTTTATGTGAACATATATCAACAATAGATAACCACAACATATATAACAATAAGTGATCACCCCAAAGAACACAAAGAACACAAGATGTATGCACAATTTTTATTTTTATTATGGACTACAATCCTTGGGGTTTATCAACAACAACTAAATAGAGGATCAACTCCACAAGAGCACCAACTCTGTAATGCAAGACTCATCTTACACAACTCAACACCAACTGAGAAGAGGATTCAATCCTCAACAGATACCAATTTGTCAATAGGTACATGACCTGTTAGTAGTGCAACACATGTATGTATGTCCCACACCAATAATGCAACCCGTGTATGTATGTCATCTGGATCACAACAGCCTGCATATGCCTTCTAAATAAATATGGTTTTCTCTCCTTGAAAAATCAGATCCTCTGCATCCTCTGTCACATCCACTTCTATATTTCACTGTCCAATCTGTACCATAACACATCTATGTTGTCCAACATCTTACTCATGTTCCTCAACCATACAATATGAATGTTACTTAATCATGTATAATTAACCAGTATACTATGGAAACCATATCAGTACTAATACATAAGAGTGCTACTATTGGCACAGGGGTAGACCCAGGGTTGAACACTTCAACAATGAACCAACAAAACTCTAACTACTGACCCTTTCGGTAACACTTGCGAAGCAGATGAGGTCTCACTCGAGGTAGAGGCATAGGGGGTTGTAGGACTCAGGTGTCTACAACCTAGTTGGGACACAAATCTGTGATCACAACACTTAACATAGCACTTCTCCAATAACATGCATTAGTTCATAAATCCATTCATATAATATATTAAACCCTAAGTACACAACAACACATTAATAATCAGATCAAATACTTCCCAGAACATAGCATTAACTCAGATCTAGCATTCATTTACCATCAATAGAGAACTAAGAATCCATACATCTATCCAACATACATCAAGATCAATGCACTAAGCAAATAAATATAAAAACAACATGAATAGAATTGCACAAAGCAGATCAACATAGGATATATGTGGTTCACCCCAGTGTGGGTGTTGCACCTCTTTCGTCACCTTAGTGAGCAAAATAGAGGTGCTTGAAATCTTAGTTGGGTTTTCTAAGCAGGACAGCCGCAAGGAAAAGGGTTAGAAAAAGAAATATAAAACAATAACTAAGAATTAAACTAAGAAATAAAACAACAACTAAATTTATAAACATAGGGACATAAGGACAAAAGAAACAATGAGACCCATGTCACCAATGATAAGGCTGATATTAGTGAAAGAAAACATCGATAAGAAAGGGGACTATGAGTCCCTTCTTCCTCCAAGGGAGGGCTCTTGGACCCCCACAAGTAAGCTCTTCTTACAACTTTGAAAATAAAAATGAAAATGGTGAAAGAATTCTTTGCTAATCCACTCAAGGGGTGAGATGGATTTCCCAATGCAATGATGCAAGTATACTCTTGGCAAGGATAGAAGAGTCCTCAAGAGAATAATGGTAGCATACCTTTGCTTTAAATTCCTTGAAAAATGAAGTGTATCCATGGCCTTTTTATAGCATTCCTTTGAGTTATTGTCCAACTAGTTTGTAGTGTGTAAAGAGGCTAATTAGGGTATTTCTAGGTCTTTGACCAACCACCCAGTCAAATCCAGTCCATATTTGAGTGTCAAATCAACTTGGAAGCTGAACCAGAAGTGGGTGGGAGGCCGACCACTCTCATAAATGCACCGTTTCTTAGGTGCGTGACTTTTTGTGACAACAGTCGTGCATCGTGCGCATGTGCGCTAATCTTGCGTTTATGTTTCCTGCATGTGCGCATGCCCCCAATGTCTTCATAGCGCCCTTTAATTTTTGCACTAGTTGTATAGTTTTTGACCCTTTGGGAATGATTTTGTGTTAATTCAGGTCCATGGATGACCTCATAACTATTTAGCGATGCTGAATTCTTGTAACCATTTTGCAGACGAAATTTCAGTGATAACAGATGCCTCCTGATGGATGAGGTTAGGAGCATACGTATAGCCTAAATCCATCAATGTTTCTTCTACTGAGAGTTCTATTGTAAGACAGAGAAATAGTGGGATTGTCAAGAGTGCCCCATTGGAGGGAGAAGGGAACCTATAGAACCCAACCTTCCATGAGGTGTGTAAGAAAATAAACTGTGTACAAATGAGGCAGGCATGCCCCATGCTTGTGTCATGTAACTCAAAAAAGAGGAATGAAGTGTTGATGTAGAAAAATGTAGCGCCCTTAGGGGCGGTCATGATAAAGGCAGAAGACAATTCTTCGGAGGAACATATGTTGAATAGTAGGCAGTGACACCTGTAAGAAGTATCACGGATTCTGTAGGCATTGATAGCCCAACCAAGTTCAGAGGTCTTCGGAAAGTATAAGAACTAACTGCAATAGTCGCAAAGTAAGACACACCGTATCATGAGAAAGTGTTGACGTCGAATGTTATGGAGGTCAACGACAACAGGGAACAATTTTGGTTCTCCCTGTGCCGTCCAAGATCTCTCATTGGATGGGTAATGAGAATCAAGATACTATCTCCCTTCTGGAAAACTGTGCTGATGTCGACAAAAAAGGGGGACGCGACTCCCAGAAGAAAATGGATTCGTGAAATATACTAGGTAAGGTTAGGAATGGGAGGAGGTACATGGACGAAGTCAAGATGTAGGAAGACTCGAGATCGCCCTTGGTTGGGGTATATGTGAGATAAAAGTGGCCGCAACCGTTCAATGAGGTCGAGTATCAGGGGGACAACAAGACAGGGGATAAGTTGTGYCAGAGGTGGGACAAAGTGAATAAACTCAGAGGGAAGAGGTTAGTGGCCTATGGGATACTCAGAGGATATGGACGATGTCGTTAAGGGTAGATGAGAAAGAGTTCCCCAACCAAGGGCGACATGGGTTGCATTTTTCCAAAATGGGAAGAAGGTCGCCAAAGGGGACAACAAAAAGGTAATGTAATTGCTGGAAAAAAAGGCGTTTGTACAATAAATAAAGAATAATTTGGGATAAGTGTACAAATACAGAAATGAGTGCCCCAATGTGATATGGTTTGCTCGGGTAGGGCGCAATTTGCTTGGAGAACTGGTGGGGGGTGGGGGCCCCATGGGTGGGTTTCTGTATGAGGTAAGTGAAATGAAGGAAAATTTGCAGATGGGCAAACTGATTGTGGATGAAATGGAGGGCTCATGATACTGCGGAGGTGCAGTCAAAAAATAGAACCGTGAAGAGATAATCTGGGAGTCCGTTGGGAAAGCTAGCAAAATGAGGAGAAGGAATATGTGGCTGATTCGCGACATGATGTAAGACTATTGGGACTCCCATCCCTAAAGGGTTTTGGAAAACAACATGAGTGTAAAAGGCGCAAAAAGGGTTCTATGAATGGGACAACTCATGTGGGTAAGAGTTCTATCGGGTGACAGTACCAAAGGTAAAAATGGAGGTGTTGGTACTACAGAGACGGAAATGGGGGTCCTAGAGGGAAATGTCAGAGGGTGTGACTGGAGATGCAAGTGAGATTTAGAGGGAATGACTACATGCCAGTACTGAGTATATACCTGAAGGGGTTGCGTTGATGTATGACGACCAAGTACCTGCACACATGAAAACCAAATACCCGACGTGAACAATATCTGAAGAGAATCGAACATTTGAGCGTTTATTTGATAATTTTGAATATGCACATGTGTACCTGGTCAGGGTATGAAAAAATGGCGTCCCAGGGGATTAGGATGAAAAGAGGCCCAAGGACTGTCGTGATGTAGATGACAAGATGTTGATCCTGTGGCTGAAGATGGATCAAGAAATGGACACCTGGAGTTCCCAGAATGGTGAGTGGAAGTTTGGCGAAAAGGCCTATATATAGCTGTAGGGCCCACATTGCCACCTCATTTTTACTTGCTGCTATAGTGACTGGATGAGAAGTATTCATAGGAGATTTGGAGATTCTAGGAGGACGAGGCATATGATCGAGGACCAACGAGCTTCAGGTTAGTGGTCTGATCATCCTACATAGAATTAGGGTTTTCTTTTTTGGGCAGGGGCTGTACGAAGGGCCGTACAAGAGGTTTTATGAGTGTGGGCCCCTATGTGCATGGGAGATCCAGAAGTAGGTGCACACATGTGTGCGCCTACCCATCGGATAGGTGCACATGGGGGCGCCTGTAAGGGGGACAAGGGCACGCACTAGGTGCACACCTGTTGGCTGCACAATTGCCCATGTGTGCGCGGTTGTGTATTGGACATGCGCGCTTTAAAGCATGCATGTAAGCTACACAGGCGCGCACGTGTGCGTTCCTGAAGGATGGACAGGCGCATCTAAGTGTGTGCCTGTGTAGTGAATAGGTGCACATACGTGTGCGCCTGTGGAGTGAACAGGCGCGCACTTGTGCACGCCTGTGGGTTTAAATAGCTGCACCTTGGAGGCAAGGTTGACGGGTGTAAAACTTATCTTTTTAATGTTGTTTATGGTCCACTTGGCTGACTTAGGACTATTTTATGTGGTTTTAGGTGATCATTGTGCACGATGTCGGTTGGTTGGTGAGAGAGGGATTGGTCCTAGCTGAGAGACGTCGTGGATATTGAGGAGTCGAGGGTATGTGCGACTTTGGCAGCCTATGGGCTGCTGAAGTTCTTTGAGTGCCTGTTGATATGGGTGCAGAAGTATCTCTTGCAGTTCCTTATCCGGATGTGGAGTCCAGACCTGCATTGTTTCATAGTGTGGAGAGAGCAGATTGCCTTCACTACGGTGGAGGATGTATACTTTTTGATTGGTCGGGGAACACCTCTACCAGCGGAGCTAGTGTTACCGAGGGATGTGTCGCTAGCGACAGTTGGCCAGAGGTACTGTTCGGGGGAAAAATTTATGTCTGGAACTGTCATGAGAATTGGGGTGATGGATGCCCTAGCGCATCCCTGCATAACAACGATGATTGTGAGAGTTTATGGGTCTCTGGCGACTGAGTGGATCAGTGGTGGTTAGCTATGTGTGATGGAGAGGGTGTTAGCTAGTGATCACTTCGCCTGGGGGATTACGCTGCATGCCAGGATGGTAGGGCAGCTGGACCACTGTCGGTCCATGGATACAGGAGAGTTTTCCTTCGAGTCCATCCTAGTGGCCTGGTTTTTGGAGAGGGCACCTATGTTGTACCCTAGGATTTTATTGGGTGTGCCTGGGGCACGAGAGCCGCGACTAAAGTGGTGGTCGACTATTTTGCTTCGCCACAGTGGTGGTGAGGGTGGCCACTTCTTTATTGCTGAGGTGGCGTAGGTGTGGTAGCAGATGCCGCAGGTGATATTGCAGTTCCCCTATGCTGGGGTTGACTTCCGGGAGGATCCGGACATGGTGTTACCTCCAAGGGAGGTGTTTGATCGTCAAGGTATGTTGATGATTTTGATATATATATTTTTTTGAGATAGCATGACATATGTATATGATATAGATGCTGATACTATATGTTTCTTATTTGTATGTGCAGATGTGGCACCTCACGGATGTGAGGTGGAGTTGCAGAGAGCGTCGACTCGTCAGGAGCCGGAGATACCGCCGCGGGGAGGGCCACGGGTTGGAAAGAGACGTCGGCGTGAGGACGTTGAGGCGAGACCAACTGATCCTGAGAGAGCAGCGAGGAGACGCCGATTTGATGACCCTGGTGTTGGGCCATCATATGCTCCTCCGATGGATGTCGGAGTAGATTTTGAGGACATACATTGTCGCTTGGAGGCGATGCTACAGGGTGTGCCTGAGGGCATGTGGTCTCATATCCAGGATGAGGGAATCCTGGAGCAGTGTGTGGGGATTCTGCTGCCATTGCAGGCCGTGGTATGATGGGAAGAAATAGTTGGTGCTGCGATTACCGGACAACTACCTCCAAGGCAGGAGGGACCCGTAGTGGGTGGGGGACCACCGCGTGAGGGAGGGGTAGGAGGTGGTGCTCTAGAGGGACCTTGAGTGGTGCTCTATGTATTGTTGTATTGTTGTATTTTTGAATATAGGACGGTGAGCCCATTTTGTACCGAGGTGCTTCACTGGCCTGCGGATACTTGTATTTTTGTATGTAAACATTTGGATGGCACTGTGGATCATTTTATATATACATGAGTATACATTTTGAGATCTATGTGGTGTTTACATGTGTTTTGTTAAATATTTTGATGATGTCTAATCTATATATGTTGTGACATCTTGTTGATGTGTTTATGTATGTGTAGAGGTAGCTTGATGTGATATATGCTAGTCTAACACAATATTAGATAGTTTATCTGTAATTTGATTCAATTGTCTTGGGATATGTGTAAATGTAATGGAATCAAAATGTCGAGATAAAAGTATAACCTGCAGGTATTTGCGAAAGAGGCAAGGATCATGTATGCGGTACACATTGTTGAGGTGGAGAATGACTAGTTGAGAGTCGAGAAAGACACTAAGGTGACGAATACGATGATGCTGGGCATCGTCCAGGAGGCCAATGACGACAGTGTATTCGGCTTGGTTGTTGGTCGCTGAACCCAAACATATGCCGCTCGAATGGAGCATTTCATGTGAGGGGGTGTAGAGAGCCCAAGCAACCGAAGCGATATTTTGTGTCCAACGGCTAGTACCATCGACGTAACTGATGTGGTGGGCCGGTGGAGGAAGCATCTGTCAAGAGCACAAATGATAGTTTAGATTTGAGGGATGGAAAAAAGATTAAAAACACTATAAAAGAAATAACCTAAAGTAGAATGACTATGTTTAAGCATAAAATTTCTTTTAAGTATAACCCGTTGATGGGTTCTTTGAGGGAGAGGCCTTTAGGTGAGGCTAGGATGTATGCACCTTTGGTGAGGCAATGTTGGATAGTGTATGGGCCATGCCATAGTGACTCGAATTTTCCATGGCCAAAGGTATCATGAGCGATATCGTAAGCAAGGACAAGGTCTCCTTCGCGAAATGAGTGAAGGTTGACATGTCAATCAAAGGTATCCTTTGATCATTTTTTAGCTACCTCATTGTTCTGTAATGAAGATCGATGATCTTCATCCAGGGACTCTAACTTCAGCAAGCACTGCTCCATTGGAGCAGTGTCGGGTAATAGCTCAATTGCGGTGTGTAAGGTGGGAATTTCGCATTCGATGGGAAGAGTGGCCTCAACCCCATGGACTAGATGAAATGGTGTTAAACCAGTAGTTTTTTTTACAGCCGTACGGTAAGCCCATAGCATGGAAAATAACATATGATGCCAATTGGTCTTATGTTTATTAACCGTGCGCTGTAACATGGTCTTGAGGACATTGTTAACTACTTCGACCTGTCCATTATATTGAGGGTAATATGGTGAGTCAAACTCATGGGAGAATCCTAACCGAGATGAGAGTTCGACAAAAATCTCATTCTCGAAGTGTTTCCCATGATCGGAAACAAGTTGGAGTGGTACTCCAAAGCAAGATATGACGTGGTTAAAGAAAAAATGCGCTGCGGTGTCAGCAGTATTGTTGAAGGTGGGCATAGATTCAACCCATTTGGTGAAGTAAGCGACCACGATGACAATGTATTTGTGGCCATTGCTGGAGGGGGGATTACAAGTCATGAAGTCGATGCCCCATTTACAAAAGGGGCTGGAAGTGATGACTGGATGAAGAAGAGAAGGTGGTGCTCGGGTTTTGTTGGTGTAAAGCTGACACTTCTCGCATCGTTTCATGGCGTGAATGAAATCATGAAACAAGGTAGGCTAAAAGTAACCTGCTCGGACAATCTTCTGAGCAGTGGATAGTCCCGAAAGATGCCCCCCACATGCATCATTGTGGCAGTCATTTAAGACTCTATCGGCCTCGTTAATGGTCAGGCATCGATGAATAATGGTGTCGACCCCTCTCCGGTATAAGATGTCTCCGATGAGGAGGTAGCGGGGGGCCTAGTGGCGGATATGACGACGATCATCTCGTGAAAGGTGGTTGCTGAAGTTTTGAGTTCAGAGGTAGACGAGGAGGTCGTCGTACCAAGGATCATCCGAAGTGATGTAAAAGAGGTGTTCGTCAAGAAACTCGGTATTGATGAGGGAACTGGTTGTGTCAGAGGGGAGGGCCGTGACAAGTTCGGTGAGAACGAGGGATTTCTTGCTCTTGGGTGTTGAGAATTCAAGATCGTACTCCTGAAGGATAATGATCCATCGTGAATTTTTTTTCTTTAATTTGCCGACGACTAAGCAAGTATTGCATAGGGTTGGAATCTGCTACAGCCTTAGTTGTGTGAAGTAGAATGTAGTGACACAGTTTCTGAACTGCGAGGACGACTGCAAGAGCTAGTTTCTCTTCGTGTTTATACTTCAAGGGTGGACTTGAGAGGTTTTTACTAACGTAATAAATGACATGCTCACGATTTTCATCACCTAGCTGAACAAGAACTCATGCTACTAAAACAACTGATGCTCATACATAGAGGATATAGTCGTGATTGTAGTCAGGTGCATTAATTAAAGGGGCATTGGAGAGCGCCATTTTAAGATCGTCAAATGACTGTTGGGCATGTTCATCCCAGTGAAATGGGATGTCATGACATAGTAAGTGAAGGAAGTCATGTGCGCGAATGGCGTAGTCTGGGACAAATCGTCGTAAAAAGTTAGCCTTACCTTGTAGGCTCTGAAGTTGACGTAAATTTCGAGGAGGTGGAATTTCGGTGATAGCTTGGACTTTAAGGGGGTCCATGGTAATACCGCTTTGGGAAATGATGAAGCTGAGGAGGCGCCCCACGGTGATATAGAAAATGCACTTGAGGGGATTCAAGAAGATGTTGTACTGACGACACCATTGGAAGATGATTCGTAAATCATCAAGATGTTGGGTGCGTTTCTTGGATCGAGTTGTGAGGTCATCCAAGTATGCGAGGATTATATGAGCCAAATCATGGAAAATGTATGTCATCGCCTATTGGAAAGTTGCACCAGCATTCTTTAAGATAAAAGGCATGACACGATATGCAAAAGTACCCCAAGGGGTAGTGAATGCAGTTTTGTACTGATCAACTGGGTGAATTTGAATTTCATTATAACCAGAGAAACCGTCCATGAAGGATAGAGCCTCGTGGCCTGCATAGTCATTGATAATTTGATAAATGAAAGGCGTTGGAAAGTTGTCTTTGGGACATGCGTGGTTGAGATCACAAAAGTCTGTGCAGACGTGGATAGTGACCTATTTTTTGTTAATGGGTATAGGGTTGGAAACCCATGATGTATAGGCGATGGGGTAGATGAACCCGACAACGCGTAATTTGTCAATTTCAGCTTTGATGGCCGCTGCATTGGATGGGTGTAGCGGTCGTTTCTTTTGATGAACTGGTGTAATGTCAGGCCATGTGTCGATATGATGTTTGACGATAGAGGGATCAAGGCCAGGCATTTCCGTGTATGACCAAGAAAAAATATCCCGATATTCCTGGAAGAGGGCTTTATAGGTGGTGATTTCTTGAGGAGTGCAAGCGGCTCCAATGGTAATTTCCTCGACGATGCCATTTGTTATGGAAATGTCAATTTTAATGGTCGGGGAAATGTTGGCCATGTTGCCTTCTTCAAAAGCATCAGGGGCAGGAATAGGGTTTTTGAACCAGTCGATAGGCCCTGATGGGATAAAATCCTTGGTTTCGACTGCGTAGATGGGGTGTTGGTTAGGAGGTGTGGAGGCCTCCTGTGGAAAGAAGAGTGTGCGGTGGTGTAGCACATCCCATGGGTAGTCAGGGTTGTTTAACTCTTCTAGTATTTCCTCATTACAGTGGAATTGGGGGGAATACAAGGGGTCGTGAAGAGTTATATCAGTGATTGTTGTCGTGTGGCTACCCCCTGTGGATGAAGAAGCAGGGGGAATGATGTGAGGAAATTGTGAGGGTTCGCTCGACATAAACCAAATGTCGAAGTATTGAGGAGTAATTGTGGTATTTGGGTGTAAAATTTCCGTAGGGAAATGAGTGGGAGAGTTGGGGGGATTGGGGGGTGAATCCTCAGATAAGTCATCCAGGAACCATGGAGGCGTTGGAAGGGCCCCGGGTTCGGGGGAAATGACATGAAGAACCTCTAGTGATGAGGTAAGGTCAACTATCGATTCTATGGGTCTGTGAAGCAGGGTCGATTGGTGTTTCCTGTATTCAATGATCATAGGACACTGGTATGTAAAATGATCTAATGATTCACATAGAGAGAAAGGGAATATCATATGTTCATTGATTGAAGTTGTGACATAATGGATGTCAGTGATTGTTGGTAAGGATGATGTAGTTGGACCGGGTTCACTCTGGAAGCTTTGGTGTACTGCGGCTAATGTCTGTCGAAAGCATGGCAGTGTTAGGCAATTGTGGGTATAATGGCCATATTATGAACATATAGCGCAAGCGAATTTGGTTCGCAACCCTTTTCTACTTGAATGGGGGGTGGTAGCGACAATACTGACTATAGTGGCGAGTGTTGAGGGAGTTTGATTGAGTGGAATCAAATTCCGTAACTCTGGTAGAGATGGGTAGTTATTGGTTTGGTGTCCATATTTCTCACATAGCGCGCAAGGGGGTTGGACGCGTGGGGGAAGTGGAGTTGTGGGCTCCTTCTTATTTCTCCTGCCCCTAGTTGTGGCAGGGGGGGTAGTGAGTGGGGGTGTAGAGGGTATGGTGGGAGTAAGTATGGGAATCGTCATTGGGATTCCTTCCATTTGGGGAGGAAGGGATGGTCGAGGGACCATCTCTGGTGGATGTAAATATCAAACTGGAATTGCTAACACCATATTAGGGAGGGTAAGTGTTGCGGCTACCTGGAAAGCTTTGATGCCAGGTGGAGGGTAAAAGAAGGGGATTTGAGTGATGGCTTGGGGAACTGTCTCCCAAATTGGGATATATCCTCAGGGAGAGGTGAAATCGTGTAATGGTGGGGTCGACGAGTTCGCAGGAGGCTCGTGAGGGGGAAGTTTTGCGACTAGTGGGACGTCAGATATGATATAAGCCTCCCTAGGAGGAAGGGTATCCTCTGTGTTAGTTCCGTTAGATGATACAACACATACTTGATTGGAAGGATGAAGGAGTGGTGGTGCTCCATGGTAAGGTCCTAACAATGATGGATCTTTGAAAATTTCAGGACCCATTTCGATGAGTGGGTATGCGTCATGACTTGTGTGGATGAGAGGAAGAATGTTATCGATGTTGGTAGATGGGTTAGGCTCATAATGTGAGACTTGGTCAGTGGTAACGATCTTCCCATTGTGGGGGAACATCATTGTTAGAAAGACAGAAGAGGCAACTGCCTTCATAGCGTACATGTAGCTACGACTGAACATGATATTATAATTGAGTGGGGTGTCGATAACTTCAATGTCGATGAGAATAGTCTTTCCCCCAAGTTGTATGGGGACATTTTGGAAGAGCCCTTCAGGAGATGATGGTCATATGTCATAAGCTTGTATGGTAATGGAAGAGGGTATGAGTTCAGGGGAACCAAGTTTTTCCATATAGATTTGGACATAATGCATGTAGATGCACCTTCATCGATGATACACTGATGAACTATGATGTTCCGTATTTTTACTGGGATTTGAAAAGCGATCAAGGCAGGAAGGCGGGGTTCTCCACTATCAAGATCGAATGTAATGAGTCGAGTATCTGTGGGGTCGACTTCCCCCAAGGCAAAAAGTAATTATTTCCGCTGAGTGGGACAAGTTTGAAGGACTTCTAAGACTGACATGGCAGCCAGGGATTGTGCTAAGTCATCAACCAGACTGTAATTATGAGCAACCCTAGCCTGTGGGTTGTGGACATTCCTGCGTAATGGGATGTGAGGGATGCGAAGAGGTGGATCTGTGTTAGGGTGAGGGATCACCAATGGGGGTTCTGTCGGTGTCGGGTTTGCCTATGGAGATATGGGAGGAGACTCAGCGGGTGCATGATACTGACGATTATGTGTTTGTGGAAGGATTTCTTCCTCACTAGTGAGGAGGATTATGCAATCTGTTGGATTGTTTGGATTGAGGTTCTATCCTACCTGAGGTGGGGGGTGTTGTGTGTCCTGTTGGGTGTTTATCACACCTTGGTGTGGAATAGGATTCTGCAGCACGACAGGGGGGGGTTGTTTCACGTATTTTTGTGGTGCCTGCTGAGGGGCAGGTGGTGTTGGAGGATGGGGTAGACTGTCTGAGTCTTTGAATCATTTGAAACTAGTGATTTGGGGGAAATAATGAGTATAATGACCGAACTCACCACAAAGGGAACAAGGGAAGTTGGTTTTAATAGTATTATTATTTAGCCCTTGATGCCTATTATTATTTCTCCCTTGGGGGTTCTGATTCCCTTGGTTCTGGTTGTCTCCAGTAAGTTGGTTCTTCTAGGGTTGATTCCTGCCTTGACCTGGGTTGTTTTTGTTCCTGTTTTGTCCTTTATTTTTGGCATTGTTCGACGGATGGGTCAAATTTTCCGTATTCAGCTGTTCAAAATTTTGATATTGCTGAATGGGAGAGGGTTGAACAAAATTCACCCCAGCGTGAGGATGTGGGGGAGACATGGGTTGTGGGGGACCAGGAAATGGAAAGTATGGATTCTGTGGGGGTAACAATCCGTAAGGTACATAGGAAGGCATGGTGCTTTCACTAGTAATATAAGCTGAGGTAGAGGGGGTACCAGAACTCGTTTGAATAGGTGGGTGTATGGGGGGTGTCGGCAGTGGCCCACTGATGGGTGGAGGCATAGCAACAGGGTATGGTTGTTGATAAGGGGGTGGCGGGTAATAAGAAGTTCCCTCGTATGTCGACGGGTATTGAGGTGTTCCATACATTGGTGGTTGTTGGGGTTGGGGACCGTGGTGAGTGGCATTACCAATCAGTCTGTCTGCTGAGTGAGACATCCCAGGTTTGTCTTGGCCAAATGGCATAGGTTTTGGGAGACCAGGAAGTATAGTGTATAAGTACCCTGACTGTGCATAGATGAGGTCGTATTTTTTAGACTTACTGATTGCTTCCTCTTCATATTGAGGGAAGGTGGAAGATAAATCCTTACCGAGGAGAGAGACAAGTGATCTAAGAAACTAGTCAAGACACTGTTGTTTGGTGGTTTCTTCTTTGCACAAACTACGTCACCTACACCACTCGTGAATGTGATCAGTGATATGTGTGGCTGAGGTTTGTTTGAAATTAGAAAGTAGTTCCAGACTATTGTCATGACGGATTGGTAATTGGAAGAAGGTCAAAAATGCTTTGGCCAAGGATTCAAAAGTCGCATGGGACCCTGATTTTTCATCTACATACCATTTGGCCAATGGGCCAGTGAGTGTGCGTTGAAATAATCACAGTCTGATGGAATCATCCATAATTTTTTTGGAAGATCACCATAGGTAAAAAGTCATGACATGGTTGGCAGGGTCGCCTCCTACCTTTCCTTCAAACATGGGTATGTATGAAGGTAGTTTGGTGGGCATTGCAGGCCATGTGGGGTCATGCAATATAGGATCATTGGTGAGTTTTCTTAGATTTGGTATGTTGAGAGAGGCCAAATAAGGCATATATAGTNGGAGGATTAGCTCCAGCCATGGTGTAAGTTTGTTGTGAACCTGACCCTCGAGGGGGGCTAGGTGGGTTGGTACTTCCCCCTTGAGAGGAAGTTGGTCCTCTTCTTCCGTGTAATGGAGAGCGAGTGGATGGAGGACCTTGGGAAGTGGAGCCAAGTAATGTGGAACCAAGCAAAGTTGATCCTAAAATAGTAGCACTCACAGGAGTGTGTGAAGGTGGTGTCGATGAGTGGGCAAGACCAGACACTACCCCTAAGATAGGATGGAGGTTTATCAAGCGTCAGGAATGACATGGATTCTGTGGGTCCCCTATCATGTCCAACGACTGAGTGAATGTGTGCAAATGGTGGTGAGAGTAATAAAGAAACAAGAACCTTTTGTTGCAAATTTTGAACTTTACACAATATATATATATCCAAATCAAAATGTAGTCATAAGTGCATCATACATAAAGTGGTTTGAAAAAGAAGCATATATGTGGATAAATGGGTTTTGTCCACGTGGGGAATCAAATAAAACAAATGCTCGTGTCCTATAATATGTAACGTCCTTCCTCTCAAATAGCACTGGACCTTCCAATAGTACTCAACAGTGGGGTCTGAAGTCACCGGAAGAGAAACTAGTGAAGGATGGAATAATTGGTTATAATGAGGGGTAAAGGGGGTATATCCTGAAAGAGCTGGTGATATTTCCCAATAGCCACACAAAATTAAATCAAGGTGCAATTGCGGCCCACAATTGCCACCTGGGTAGATGTCCTAAAATTTGGTCACTAGGTACCTCGGTCAAAGTGCGACATTTAGATTTTCGGCCTAAGAAATGGGTCACGGGTTGGATCCCATCAAAGAGGTGGGTGCCTCAAGGGGGGATGCACAGAACAACCAGACCTTGGCCTTCAACCCTTCATGGGTATCTCCCTGCCTTATGGTGTTAGGAACACTTTACTTGGAGGATTTTCATTTCTCTATTTGACAACTTCTATGGTTTTGACAATGTGAGAATCAGATAACGGGGAGTTATTTGGATGCCTATCCTAAAAATCCTACCTACACTAAAAAAATTCTTTTGGCACCTCCTGTGGAGGAAAACTTAGTGAGTTTTTAGAAAAAATTTAGATGTAGTTGTTTTGAGAGGTTAGGGGTGTGAACCAACCTCGTTGAATTTAAATGGGAGTGGATAGTTTCATCAAGAAAAGGGTGGGGCGTTTTGGAATCCATTTGGAGGAAACTTAATTTGACCTGCATGTTTCAAGAAGAAGCTATGTGAGTGATAAGTGATGTTTGTGTGTGAATGAGTGAAAGTGTGCCAATTTTTAGTGAATTAGGTGTCACCTTGCTACATGTGGACTTCGCTTGGTCCTTACAAGTGTTGATTACCTAATTAACTAAGTTCCTTTGGTACAACCTTTCGTAATTCAAAAGTACCTAGGAAGCTAGCATGTGGACATGTGGGTCCGTTACTATTCCTTTAACTCCCTATTTGTGATGTAATCTAAGAAAATATTTGAAACTATCCTAGATTGTGATCATGTGGGCATGTATGGGCCCGTTACAAAACCTTTAAACTTCCCTAGTGATTTGATCTAAGAAAGTAAATTTCAACACTATCCTATCTTTGTAGCATGTGGGCATGTATGGACCCGTTACAATATTAAGATGTGTTTGAAAAAATAAACTAAGAGGAGTCCCAAGAAGGGTTTTTGTCCTCTCCTAAAGGTTTTAATCTTTTTAAGGGAGATGCAATTGTTTCACAATCTTTTTATGATTCTCAAGGTCGCTTAGAGGCACGAGAGAAGAGCATACTAAGATATTGTTATCCAACTTCTAGTCCCAATGCAAGTTAAATGTGATTATTGACTTATATTTTGAGTCAAAACAAGCCATCCATGTGGCGAAAATGAAAGCAAAAGAGGAAATAATGATTTTAACCCCTTAAGTGCCTATGTGTTTTGACTAACCCCTTTATATGAAGAGAATAATAAGTGTGGTGCATCTTTAAAACATGCTTGAAATCATTTTTAAGAAGTCTAATGGCCTTCCCCACATCTCAAAAACTTTACAATGTGAATTTTTGCACAGATGCGCGGGTCTCAGTGGATACAGAGGCACACAGAGTGCATGTGCGCAAACCTGAAAGAGTTAATGAGCACACGTGCGCATAACATAACTGTGACGTGAGTGCATGTGCACACGATGCGCGTATGTGGGACTAAAAGCTCGTGCACATGTGACACACAGACATAAATGAAAATTCCGTATGGAATTCTCCCAATTCAACTTCGAATTGGATGATTGGCAGGTCGACTTAGGCCGATTAATGCACCTGCAAGTTAAATAAACCAAAAGAAGAGCTAGAAAAACCCAAATGGGGTAGGAAATTGATACCTTTCCCTGGTGGAGTCGCCAACCTGTTGCACCTCTTTCGTCACCTTAGTGAGAAAAATAGAGGTGCTTGCAAGCTTAGTTGGGTTTGCTAAGCAGGACAACTGCAAGGAAAAGGGTTAGAAAAAGAAATATAAAACAATAACTAAGAATTAAACTAAGAAATAAAACAACAACTAAATTTATAAACATAGGGACACAAGGACAAAAGAAACAATGAGACCCATGTCACCAATGATAAGGCTAATATTAGTGAAAGAAAACACCGAGAAGCAAGGGGACTATGAGTCCCTTCTTCCTCCAAGGGAGGGCTCTTGGACCCCCACAAGTAAACTCTTCTTACAACTTTGAAAATAAAAATGAAAATGGTGAAAGAATTCTTTGCTAATCCACTCAAGGGGTGAGATGGATTTCCCAATGCAATGATGCAAGTATACTCTTGGAAATGATAGAAGAGTCCTCAAGAGAATAATGGCAGCATAACTTTTCTTTGAATTCCTTGAAAAATGAAGTGTATCCATGGCCTTTTTATAGCATTCCTTTGACTTATTGTCCAACTAGTTTGTAGTGTGTAAAGAGGCTAATTAGGGCATTTCTAGGTCTTTGACCAGCCACCCAATCGAATCCAGTCCATATTTGAGTGTCAAATCAACTTGGAAGCTGAACCAAAAGTGGGTGGGAGACCGACCACTCTCATAAATGCATCGTTTCTCAGGTGCGTGGCTTTTTGCGACAACAGTCGCGCATCGTGCGCATGTACGTGAATATTGCGTTTTTGTTTCACACATGTGCGCGCACGCGCAGTGTCTTCATAGATCCCTTTAATTTTTGCACTAGTTGTATAGTTTTTGACCCTTTGGGAATGCTTTTGTGTTAATTCAGGTCCATGGATGACCTCATAACTGTTTGGCGATGTTGAATTCTTGTAACCATTTTGCGGATGAAATTTCAGTGATAACAGTGGGGCTACGTCCACCTACTTATTCTTCATATTTATTAGTCTTCAAGCTTCTGATATTCCTCTTCTACTGTGCACAAATCCACAGAGCCGACTCCACAAAGGATAGGAAATCTGCTCGCACCTCTCTAGATCCTCCTTCCCCAAATCAGGTCAGGTAAAAAAGCCTTACACAGTCTGTGCAGAAGGTCTCTTACAGTCACTTGCACTTAGCCCTGCAAGTCTTAACATACTTTAGTCATGCACTAATCCCATGACCTCTAATATTATCCCCTTTACTTACATTGCCTAGCTACTTATTTATACATTACAAAAATGGCTTAGACATGGGTAAACCCATGGGCTGACATCCCATACCTGTTACATAAACACTAATAGCCCAAAAAGCTCGTAAAAATTGGAGAGATCCCGCGATCTCCGCTTCTCCTGGGTGCTTCGTCTTCGACCATCCTATCAAAGTACCAAAAATGGTCAAACATGACCAACATTTCCTCAAAATTTCATGGAGTGAAAATAGGCCCCCAACACTCACATGTGACTTGTCTCGAGTCACTCCGATCTAGGAAACTCTACTTCGAAGGCCTTGAGATTAGCTCGATCTTCCTCGACTTGCTGCTTCGCTAGAGCCTCCTTCTCGACAAACTCCTGAAGTACTTTCTCGGTGACAGGCCCTTCCAGACACTGTTCCATTGTCATGAACATTTGTTCCAGCTATGAGCCTTGTCCCTCGATGTCTTCGAAAAGCATGTAGGCTTCGTCCTGCATTGGTTGGAGTCTCTGTGTCACTTCCATAACCTTGCTCTGGATGGCAGTAACATGTTGATGGATTGTGCGCTGCTCCTGTGCAAGGATGATTTTAAGGATGGAAATTTATTTTAAAATGTAGAAACCTTGGCGAATCTTACTAATCCTTCATATGTCAACTATAAATGTTTGGCGATATTTTTGTAAAAATATTCAAATTTATAATTATTTTATATAGTTTTTATAA
>SNQJ01S0088950.1:18842-40552 GCA_010110895.2 Picea sitchensis | reverse complement strand
GGAATTGTTATGAGATAGGTTCTTGAGGAGAATTGTTATGATGTAGATTGGATTCATGAAGAGACTCCTTTTGTAAACCTACCTGTTGAAGATTAATGCAAGTTTGGATTCAATGATTTTGTCTCTCTTCGAAGTTATCATCTGTTGATCTAAAGATTCCATGTTGGCATCGACAAGGGCCACCGATCTGTCGTGGTAAGCTGATTGTAAATTGTTTGTGTAGATTTTCATTTCATGTATCCATTACTTTGATTTCATGTTATTTTGTTTAATTTCACTATTTGAATTTGTTGCAAAGTGTTGTAATGCATGAACAATTGGATCTCCATATTTCACTATACATGAGCTTTAATGGAGCATTCCACTTGTTAGTTTAGTTGCTCTAGGAGATAGAATCAAAGTTCATCTTTTATTTTCATGAGCCATCAATGAACACGTCCATCACCTGAGCGAGAGATTTTGCTTGTTTATGAGTTTTGCTTTCCAGCTTTCGAGTTGTGTAAAGATTGTTATTTTTAAGAGTGTGTTGGTTTGTAAATGGTTTTCTTATCTAATCTATACTAAATAGACATAGGAAACTATCTGTTATCGACACATATAGTGCATCAACTCTATTGATTACGAATCCTGGTTGATAATTTATGTTTGGTAAAATACTATGCATATAATTGCACCAACATTTTGGCGTCATTTCTGGGGAGTTGTAAACAGTAATAGGTATCATTTGAATTAGATTGCTTTAATGATTTTGGATTGGTTTTATGGATGAAATAAGGGCAGAGAAAATATGGTAAGACAAGAGGTAAGAACCTGTGCATCCACTTTAGTGGGGTTGCTCCAAAGTTAGGTTGTCCTCTTCCTTTTATGAAAAAGTGTGTTTTTATTTATGCAAATTTAGTTTTTATTTATGATGGGATAACTTGTGCAAACCGATAACCTGGTGACAGCAGGGTCCTAGTAACACAAGGAATTCAAGTTTGGTGTGTTTTATCTTTACAAATAGTTTTAATTCCTTAGATTTAAAATTCAAATCTTTGATGACAAATCGTCCTCCTTTTTCAATATGGTCTAAATATGAGTATAAGCTTGGAACAAATCACTCAGATCCTAGCAAAAGTCAGGATCTCCTCTCCTTTGGAAGAGGAGATCTTGACAGCAGCTGAAATTTTAATTACTCCTCCAGAGGAAAATGATGAAACAACATACATGGAACTTTGTACATATGATGATGAACAATCATGTGAGCAGGAGATCGAGGAGGATAACAAGGAGTTGCGACACAATCTGAGAAGTGAAAAATATGCCTATGAAAGCATTATCAAATGATGGTTTCAAGCAGGTACCAGGTTAGATCCATTTAGTTTTTCTTTTTATTTTGTTAATTTACAGTTTCGACACTTAATTTCACACGTTTATGTATATTTTCGATTATCATTTGTGAAATTCACAGTAAACATATTCTTATTATTATTGTGCTTATGGTTACATTGGAAGTTTGATTACATGTAACTAATCTCTATTTTTTATCCTAGTGTAGGTAGGACTTTATTTTCAAGTTTTTAGAATAAGTATGCTCCTCTCCGCGCTTCGTGCAATCGCAAGGATCAGAAGGTAGGATGACTGATTGATTGCAAGAATATTAATTGATTGACGAAAAGAAAAGTTTTTTCCTGATCTATTTTTTGTCTACAGTTTGTTTCCATTTGCTGACAAATTTGTAATAAATTTGCGAAATCATTTTTATTTTTTTTAGATAAATACAAAAATAAAAATTTACTTCTGTTTGCAAATCAAAACAATAAAACAATAAGTAAGATGGTTTGCAATTGCAAGATAAGAGTTGCTCTTTTCCACGATGAAACTCCAAGCTGAAACAATATCACTGCCGCACTTTGTCGCGTCTTCATGTGTTTAACTTTCGGTCTAGGTTCATCCCTGGTTTAAGTAGTGGTCATGCCATCTCTTTCATAAACTCACAACCCACAACAACAGTTAAATGGTAAACTTACAAATGCAATTTGTCCTCTAGCATTCATCCTTTCATGTCGAAACCTGCAAAAGCAATAGAAAATCAAATCGAGAATAAAACATTGGATCTTTATACTTATTGCCAAACTTAAATTCAATGTTGTTTCTATTAGCTGAAGAAATATTGCCTATCGCATACAATTCCAGATTAGGGATGATAGCATTTGCTCCCATGGTTCTGTTGCATTCGGTTCAAGCCAGGACTCATCGACCAACCCCACTGATTTCATAACCTATCGATCTGTATGAGTCGATTCTCTCGATGCCAGTTTGAACTCACCCAACCAAGATAACAACAATCATGTTTTACTCAAAATACGATGAGAATTTTCTTATGGGTAGTTGTGGGATTGATTTTCATGGCGGTGTTGACTACAAACAAATTTTCACCAAGATCTCGGTGATAATATTTCTCGGGAATATGAATGGATTTCCTTACGTAAATTTTTTGTCCATCGACATTCTTTATTGGGATTAAATTATTATATTGTTTCTTATTTGACAGATCTCTCTCTTACTGGCTGCAAATTTTCTTCCATCGTTTCTCTTGATGAAGCATTCTTATCATAGGATGTAAACAAATCCAGTTGAAAGATCTGTCAACTCCAAAAATAACCTCACGAAGCTCATGAACCTTCAAAAATATCCCTCACTCTGTCCTTACAGCTGGAATGCCGAGTCAATGAATTTCGCAGATGCTCCTAAGAAAAGGTAATGAGATGATGGTTGCATGTTATTATTAGAGTTGTTTTAACAACTCGTGTTATCTTTCTGAGACATGGATTCTTGGCAATATGCTGTGATCATACACTGTTTGAGAGACACTAATAAATATAAGGACATGAAGAAAAATGAGGTTGTTGAACATTTGAACAAGACTGTCGATTGATGGCCTAGACATGCTCATAGTCAATGAAGTGGGAAAGAGCGCAAGATGCAAGAAACATACATATAAACTCGTGGGAAGCAACACAAACTAACAAATGCCATGATATGTGCAATAAGACTTGGATCTATCAGTCTTCAGCTGCTCTGACAAAGGCATCGTTGCAATAAATATTGATCAGTTGATTTTCGCCTGGTTGTCGATGGCATTCCTAGGGTGTACGAGAGGGTTATCATCATTTTCAGTACACCAAAAGAACGAAAGGAGGACCGAGATGATAAATATGATGATGTTGTATTAATGGATGAGAAGAATCCACTTTATACTGCTTAAGATGCACTGTTTAGGGTATTTTCAAGAATTGTGAGGAAGGGCAAAGATCTGATGATGAAGACGAAGATGTTGTTAGGCAAGTGACTGCGATCCCCATTTCAACTTGTCTCATTTGATTAACTGCACACCGTCGTGTAGTGATGGGTTTTCTCTTTAACCCGTACGATATGCATAACTCACAACTGCCAACCTTTCGTCATCTCTTATGTAACTCCCACATTGCTCTGAGAATAGAAATTGAGACAATGAGTGAGAGTCCTGATCCCAAATTGAAGAACGAATTTAGCATTACAAACTATGTAAAATATGCGTGGGTACTAGTTTTTGACTGCAGGCGTATGCTCAATTGAGAATACGTGTATGTAAAGTTGGACTACCCCCAAAATAGTGGGACCTTCTGGTACATAAACAACTTTGCATAACATGGGCCCTGGATATTCAGATGCACTTTTGTTTCACCTACTACCATTGTCTTCTCTCCTTCACTTTGAATATTTGCAGCAATATCGTATGCACTCACAACAGGTAATAGCAATAATGGTCAAATACAGGTCTTCTCCTAGGTTAAATATGACAGACTTATGGATGTTTTTATAGTTTCCTGTCAAATACAGGTGGACAACAAATAAATAGGTCACCTGTGAAGTTCAATCATTTCTTAAATCATCAATTTGATGGGTATCATGAAAACTACTGCATATTTAATCATTATGTATATGCCTTGGAAGGTGAATAGGTATTATCAACAATGATAGTATGATAATTAATTACAGATGGTCATGGAAGGCGTCTAGACTCCGTTACAACTTATGATGATCAACATCATGTTTTCAAGTCAACGGAGAAGGAAAAGCATAAGTTCTAAGGATCTGGTTCTGTTGTCGACTCAACAATCACTTTGGAAGAATCAATGACAGAACTAACAGTGCACACAATAGGCAATGGGTTCAACTCACTCTATCCATAATTCATACCCAATAAACCAGTTCATGCCTTTTAAAAAAATAATTAAAGAAATAAATTTGGTATTTGAGAGATATCTTATTTGTTTGTTTTATTATAAAAAGATAAAATAGAAATAATTGTATTATATTTTGTTTTACGTAATACAAAATAAATAAATAAATAAACAAAACCTAAGAAATAATCATTTTGCAAAAGAAAAACATTATAAAAATTAAAAACACTTAAAACTTAAAAATCAAAATAGCAAAAACAAATAAAAATGCAAATGGACATTCTCTAATTCCTGAACACAATATCGAAACATGTTTTTACGATTTTACGCTAACTTGGTTTCTTGAGTCACTTTACACTGTGATCAATGATGAAACACGTGCACACGCAACCACCACGACAAGAGGTATAAAAACGCATTTTTTTTTACCTTGTCGCATTTATACTTCTTTCTGCATGTTATGCTCTTCTTCGAACATCTCACAAGTTTTCATTGCAGGATTAGTACCGAGTTTGATTGCAGGAATGAATATGCTCACATTCCATGCCACAATGATTCTCAAGAATCGCAAAACTATTCAGAAAAACATGCTTTATTAAAAGTTTGAAGGGGCTAAATTTTTCATCACACATGTCATGACATTTGCCGCTACATCACCATCTTTCATAAAACCAATTATGCCATGACATGATCATTTACATTTCTCCTTCCAAGATTATTCGTCATTCATGTCGTGAAGTCCACTTTCCATCGCCTTATCCTTCATGACTTCACACAAGCCTATGTTTTTGAGTCGCACACATCTCTTTCCTATTTTTGCATTCATTTTGCCTTGCAAATAAAACCATTCAGCTCCCTTTTTGACGACTACATTACCCTGCTTTCTTTCATACATACTGTTTCTACCAAAATATTTTCATCTAAAGTCCTACCAATCATTTTTTAAAAACTCGCGTTGACTGATGTGGGATTCCTTAAGGCCCACCTTTCAACAAGTCTTGCCCCATCGACCTCAACACCTTATCTGGGATATAGACTAGAGTCCATTTGAGTACCTAGAGGCTTGCATGCCTTAATGGAAATTTCTCTCGCTAAAAATCATGGGAATACATCAATGTCCCTTGATCATCATATATTGCAAGTGGCTCGACATCATCTCATTCATTCGCACTTCGCAAGATGTACTCGGGTACCTTGCCACTCATTGACATCAATGATGAATTGCCTCGCATTGGCTAACAACATTCATCAATGGTCGGTAATCCAATGAATTCTCTTCATGCTCGACATCAACACATTCATTCGCATGACTAGAATTGTACCATTAGGTTTCACAGCAGGTGAAGACTATACACTTTTCCATGACTCCTCAACAGTTACAACAACATGACTTTGGCTATATGATATTACTACATTTCCACTTTCATTCTTCCTCTTTTCCATGATTCATCAGCAACAGTTGAGATTCCTCCATGTCACATTCTCTCATCCAACAGTCACATAAGCCGAAGCTACAATAGAATTCACCTTTCACATGATCATGTAGCAATGACATCTTCCATGCTCTAGTAGTCGCATCATCCATATTCCTATTGCATAGTTCATCAAAATTTTGGGTAAGTGGAGGTATGTTGTTTTCTACTCTTTAATCATGCAATTCCTTACATGCTATAGTGAGTGAATTTGGAAAACTCGATCACCATGCTCCCTTTCCTTTTCACTTCTATGACTTATGCCACATTACATGAGGACATCCAACCAATTCAGTTGGGGGGGGGGGACTATATTTTCTATCATCACTCCATTTTTCCACCACCATTCCATTTTTCGTCTCATTTACCATTTACCAACATTTTTTCTTCCAACGATACTCTGTTGCACTTTTCTTCATAAGAATTGATTTACATATTGGCATGATTCACAAATATGTAAAAAGGGATTTCTTATAATCAGTGATGTATTCTTATTCCAACAAGAAAGTGGGTAAATTATTATCATAACAATGACAGAACAAATAACGAAATGAATGTTGTTCACACAATAACCAACATTTTATTATCATAACAACAAGAGAACAAATAAAAAAATGATTGTTGTTTACACAAGAACCAACATTCTCTATATTCATGGTTATCACACAAGAACCAACCATAAGAAAATGTCATTTGTTACTCATGTAAATCAAATTCTGGAAATATTCGTTATCATCACTCAAAGCCAAAGTTCAGATGCCAAAATTTCTTATACCCATTCATGGTTGCATGAGGACATGCAACAAGTTCAATTGGGGGGTATGTTGGGACTTAGAAATGTTGTATTTCCATCCACCTTTCCCTTCATCAGTCTTCACATTTCATCGCTCCATTAACCTTTCATGATACCATTTTCATAATTAAATATGGGTTTAACCTTATTATTTTCCAAATCATTTATTTTAGTATTAAGAGGGAATTTGTGATTAAATATTAGAAGATTGACATGTTTTCATATATATCTCAAAAATGTGTGAGCTTTATCATGTGTAAGGATATGTAAAGGATTAATTCAAAAGACTTATCGAATACTTCCTCCACCATTTCAATATTTGAGGAGATAATTCAATCCTAATCCAAGGAGAAGATCATGGAGATTTAGTTGTCATATCTTATCCAAGATATATGAGATATATGTGTGAGGATTTGAAGGGATTGTATTTTGTAATAAAGGGAAATGGGTTGAGAGAAAAGTGGATCTATAATTATGAGATGTTTATCTCCTTTTCAAAAAACAATTGTATAAAAGAGAGTGCCTTCTCTTCATGAGAAGAGGAGAATCATTATTATGTATTGAGAAGAGGAGAATCATTATTATGTAGATTGAGAAGAGGAGAATCATTATTATGTATATTGAAAAGAGGATTCATTGTTATGTAGATTAAGGAAATTGTTATGAGATAGAATCTTGAGGAGAATTGTTATGATGTAGATTGGATTCATGAAGAGACTCCTTTTGTAAACCTACCTGTTGAAGATTAATGCAAGTTTGGATTCAGTGATTTTGTCTCTCTTTGAAGTTATCATATGTTGATCTAAAGCTTCCATGTTGGCATCGGCAAGGGCCACCGATCCATCTTGGTAAGCTTATTGAAAATTGTTAGTGTAGATTTTCATTTCATGTACCTGTTACTTTGATTTCATGTTATTTTGTTTAATTTCACTATTCGAATTTGTTGCAAAGTGTGGTAATGCAGGAACATGTTGATATCCATATTTCACTATACATGAGATTGAATGGAGCATTCCACTTGTTAGTTTAGTTGCTCCAAGAGATAGAATCAAAGTTCATCTTTTCTTTTCATGAGCGATCAATGAACATGTCCATCACCTGAGCAAGAGTTTTTGCTTTCCATCTTTCGATTTGTGTGAAGATTGTTATTTTTAAGAGTGTGTCGGTTTCTAAATGGTTTTCTTATCTAATCTATACTAAACATACATAGGAACCTATCTGTTATCGGCACATATAGTGCATCAACTCTATTGATTATGAATCTCGGTTGATAATTTATGTTTGGTAATATATTATGAATACAATTGCACCAACAAGTTGTTGAATGGCCTCAGTGAGCTTACCCACTTGTATATTTGTTGACTCTGGTTCCTCCTGTACCAAGAATGACATAGAGAAGAGTTCTCTAGTCACTGCCTCTTTAACCCCAATATACTTCGCGAGCATATGGTCTTTCTCTTTTTGGATTTCCTCTTTGTCCTCTTCGAACATTGCCCTAAGTTGGGCTTGACGAAGTTGAACCTCTGTCAAATTTGCTAACCTTCGCAATTGGGTGGGCTCATCTCCCAATTCTACATTTTTTGCTGAGGATGGTGTAGTAGGCACTGTGTGGTTCGAATGGATATCTTGTTGGATGTCCTTGAGATCTTTCTCTATTACATCATACATCGATTCCTGCTTTTCCCCATGTTCTGCAAGATTTATTCTGAAGCGTCTTCTACAGCTGTGATGATGAGATCAATGTCATCCACTGTGAGCACATTCTTCGACTGAGGCTTGTTGGCGTGTGCCTTCTTCCTTGCCGAAGGTTTCTTTGGGGAAACCTTCCTCTTCTACGATGCTTATATTGTGGTGAGGGGAGCCTTTGGCAATGTAGCTTCACCTTTGTCCTGATTTTCTCCTTCTTCCCCTCCTTCCTCTTGGTTCACTTCATCTCCTCCACCTCCTGCAGGTGATTCAGGTGCAGTTTCCTTTGATGTGTTGTCCTTCTCATCACTTTCTATGTCTTGGACTTTGCCATTTTTCTTGTTTTTCTTGGCGTTTCTCTGTCCATAATGTTCAACCTAGGTGATTAATGGGCTTCCGATGATATCATGGTCAGAGAGTTCTGCATCCTCCACTGGTACAAGGAATTATGCTAGCCATTCCTTAGTGATATCTTGAATGTATTCCTCAGTCAACTTATAGTAAGACTGTAGCTCCTCCTTACTTTCATCCCCGTGCGTGGTGATGTAGATGAAGTGTCGGTCTGCACAGAACTTCAATAGTGGCAGGTATCAATGGAGTGTATTCAAGGTCATCCGAAGAAAGGATTCAATGGTGCGCTTCAATTGTAGGTAATAAGTATGGAAGACAACATTCGACTACCATTGCTTCACCATATTGTTCGTATACCATAAGGTACCGAACCTCGTGGCCAAAAGTTATGATGGCTCGACTTTAGGAAATGTTTCTCCTTCCGGCATCTGCCAAGAAACAAATGAAATGAGCACCAGTAACCAAGACTTTTCTCACGAAGGAACATCAACATGGTTCCCATGACATAAAGTTATTAAATTAGAAGAATCAATAACATTTAGGACATTTGGAATGGTACCCAACCAAACCGGTAGTCCCACATTCAACCCAGGAATGTACAAAGTGGCCATCAAAGAGACACCAATGTTTCTGAAGAAAGGAAAATCACAAGAACCCCTTGCAAAGGGGCTCCTTGGTTGGTATCATTGGGAACTTTAGCCATGAAGATCTTGTGCACAAGTTATCCCCTTGCAGGATAGTTCAAGTCCGTAAAAGTCTCACACACTGACTCTGGCAAACCAGTGTTATAGAAACAATGCCTATAGAGAGGCGGCTCCATGTTTCTAAGTGGAAGAACAAAAAGTCCTCACGAATGATGGAGTGGGAGGTCTACCACCCTAGGTTAGAGACCCAAATCAATGACTAACTACCTCACTATGTAAAAATAAGGAGCACAAAGCACACACTAAAAGTTCCTAAAGGAAAATCAAGAAAAAAACTAACTAGTTGGAAGAACAGTTACGCCAGCCAACACTAGAGAAACTTACCGGTGCAAGTGAAACTCAAACATGGAAGCACCCTCTGGGTATATTATACAAACTGTGACCCGATGTCTACCCTAGGTACCATGGTATACCTCCACAATCACCTGTGTAAGTCCCTAGGATAAAGGAAACTAATTTTCCATCTCACGAACAGTCACCAGGTGGGTACAGTCGACAGTCGGGTGGACTGCAATGAGTAGGGTAACAAGCCAGAAACCTATCGAGGGTATCAAAAGAAAGTGGTCCGGAAGACAACTGAGGATATCGAATGGATTCGAGGTCCACAAAGCTCTGTAGGAAAATGCAATCGACGGTGTTAGCACTCTGTAATTTGACCAAGGCTGTAAGGAAGTCACAGAGGCAACATCAAAACCACTTCAAGTCTAGGATCTAGCCCTCTGAGACTTAGAGAGGGATCTCTCTGTCTGATATAGATTTGTTTTAATAGGTATTAGGCTAGTTATGCAAGTGTGGATTGGGGTTTTTAAATAGTTTTTTTGGAACAACAAGGAGGGCCATTGGGCAAATGGGGTCTGTGCTTAAAAATGTGATTCACATCTCAGATCTGGACCAAACTTTTACACAGGGAAAGGTAGCAGAAATATTGGATCGAAAATAAATCTTGATGATGTCTATTTGAGGAAGAAATAGGGGAGGAAAAAGCCAGGAAAAGGAGCAGCTAAGAATTCCTAAAGTAGCTTTTTAGAGGATAAACATAAAGATGATCACAAGCTCAGAGGCAGAGTATCTGCTGATAAATTCTGCTTCTATTACTTTCCTTCTGATAATAAGAAATTGAAAAACAAACGAAATGATCACAGGAAAAACTTAACAAAGACAAGAAACACCACCAACATCTCCACACAGGAATCATGTCAACAACATGCTCATTTCTGATAGATCATATGAAGTTACAGAAAAAGTTCTCTACTAAACACAGCCCACAGTGCAGCTAGGAACCTCACAGGTCAAACCCTTTTACATTAAAATCATCTGAATAAATAGGATAGATCATCCCAATAAGTTTCAGAATTTGGTTTAACCGCCTCGGCCAAAAATAGCCACCACTCCCACAAAATTTGGAGTTTTCAACCATGAAAGACGGACCGGTTTTCTGCGAAAAAGGGGTCCGAACAGACGTGTTTTTCTCTTGAACTATGACACCTGGGAGAAAAATGAAAGATTTTATTGTATATGACCATGTGCTGGAAAAAAAACTCCTTTGGTTTCGCCAAATTCATCCCCAGCTGGCCGTAGCAGCTCCTGCAAGATCGGGACTGTAACGAAAAATTGCGAATTTGGAAAAATGGGCCTCGAAGATGTCTTCTATTCTCCCTGATCGTAGCGCCGTTGAAAAAAATGGGAGATTTTTTGTTCCTCATCTCGTGCTGAGAAAAAACCTCTCTCGGATTTTTAAAATCCATCTTCGTTTGCACAGAATCGGCCTCGGACAAAGACATGGTAAAACAGGCAAAAATTGGCAAAAATATGGAAAAGTGGTTTTTTTGGTGAAAAGCGGTATTCCAGACCCCCCCTTCCATTAAAGGTAGAACGGACGGGGGGGTCCAGAATCTAATATGGACCGTTGATTTAGGTGCCTGTCCCTGGGCCTTTCAGATGTGCACAAGTATTATTTACGATTCCGGACCCCCCCCTCTCGTTAAATTCCGGATGGTGAGGGGGGGTCCGGAAAAATTATGGTGCGTTGATTTAAATGATAAGTGTGATGGGCTGTATGGGGTGTATGAAAGTGCATGGATGTAGGTGTGGGCGGGAGTGTGAAGGGGTGATTGGAGTGTGACGTAGGAGGGGGGTGAGTGGAGTGTGACGTATGAGGGGTGGGGTATGGGTAGACTTAGGATATGTGAATTTTAAGTTTGTTTTTGTTATATTTTATATTATATGTTATTTGTTCACGTTTTATGTATTTTGTTTTTATGTATTTGTTTATTAATTTTGTTTTATATGTGTTTTGTGTTTATTTTCTTTTTATTTTTTAATTATTTTATTTAATCCAAAAACTAACAATTTATTAAACTAACTAATTATTAATTAAATAATTAATTAATAGTTAGTTTAATAATTATTTATTTTAAATTATCCTATCGAAACAACTTTGTTAGGCTAATAAATATTAGAGAATATCACTANAACTAACAATTTATTAAACTAACTAATTATTAATTAAATAATTAATTAATAGTTAGTTTAATAATTATTTATTTTAAATTATCCTATCGAAACAACTTTGTTAGGCTAATAAATATTAGAGAATATCACTAACCTTTTAACATCATTCGTTCATTATCCTAAGTCCGTTTATTCAGGGATGGAAGGCGGGTAAGGCATACTCAATGGGTTGAAAAGACAAGGGAGTGAAGGCGCAGCAGAGGATGAAGGATGCAACAGAATGATGGAGGATCCGACGAAATGGATTGAGGGGAAAAGGATCAACCGAGCCAGACTTTGTCATCACAAGAGAAACGCCAAATCAACAGTCGAAGAATCGAGTTGCCTATAATTATAGAACCCCAACAGATAGTATCCCATGACAAGTCCTCAATATGCATTCCCCACTATGCTTGGTCCGACTTTGGAGGGTTTATCTCCACTACCTTTCTGCACATGACCTCGCGTTTATCCCCTGTGTTAGAGGGGGGTCCCAGATAACTTTCACGTTTATTGGAATCTTTACACTCCCTAGCTTTGACTCCAATGTTTGTTTATATGACTTGAAGAGTTTCCTCTCCAACCATATTCAAGGCTTTAGCCTAAACTAGTTGATTGACCCTACAAACATAAAATTCTAGTTATTTTTAAATTAAGCATTATTTTTAAGGCTTGATTTACTCAAAAGGGGTGTGGTAGTGCAAATGATGTTGTTAAGAATATTGCGAAAAATGAAACTTATAATAACACTAGCAAAGAAGGATTATCTTTCTTATTTTCTTTTGAAATGCTTTCAAGATGCGAAGAAAACACAACACTATGTTAATTTTTTTTATTTTTTTTATTTTTTATGCTTCAAACAAGAAACTTGAAATAAATTATTTTTCTTTTTCTTTAAAGCAAACGAAAGGGGAAAAAGTGAAAAACAAGACATGACTGAAAACTGACCTCTGGCCCACTGTGGATCTCAGGGCGTCACTGAAGACACCAAACAGGTTGATCAAAGACTCACATACTCGTCTAAAACCCTTTCAAAGAAAACAAAATAAATCTTTAAAAACATAAGCAAATTTACGTCAAACCCATGCTACAATTGTAACAACATAGACACTGTACTTAATCAAGAAATCCTAAGAAGTATGACTTCAATCAGGGAAGAGGTTGACTGCCTCTTCTTAAAAAAAAAAATTCTTTACACAAGCACGCTACTGACACTTAAGAAGCCTGCGTATGTATGTGGGTTGTCTATAGAGAAGGATGCATATGTACACGTACAGACCCACTACAGGCCGCATACACCTCTGCAACTTCTCAAAAAAACAAAACAAACAGACTGACTGACAGGGCAGGGAGAACTGGTATAGCACCAATAGGTGACCAAAATCCCTTAAAGACTCAACAGACTTGCAGAAACTCAAAAAAGGTAATAAAACCAATTAAACACCCCAAAAAAATATCCCCTATGACCCTAGAGGATTCCCCAGTATGGTAGTGGGATATCCCCCCTATGGACTATACTAGGGTTCAACATGTAGGTAGATATAACTGTCTAAAAGTATCCTACTTTTTATAAGTACCCCAAATATACCCCACATTTATGCATAAAATACAAAGTGAAAAGATCTGGTAACTTTACCTTTAACTCCGTGTCCGGTGTCGATCCTTTCGTGTTTGATTGCTCCACTGACTACAAGTCTCCTCCCAAGGCTGACCTGCATTCAAAAACAAATAAACAAGGAACTACAAACATGCATATCATATATAAATAATGCGTTAGATGTTAGAATAAAACATAAATCAAACATAAAGATTTGAGACATCATATTTCGGGACAAAAAAAGTATTCCTTTTATTGATATCACATTGTTTACTTACAATGAGATCGACGACTACTCCTTGAACTTGGTCTAGGATCCTCTTCACCAAGCTCCAACTGCACTTCCACGCATCTTTCTCCTCTCAACCTCTCTCTAGGGAATGGAATAGGCTTATGATGGAGGAAAAAGGAAAGAATGGGAAATTCTGGTACAAATCTCACAAGGTGGCTGCAAATTCTTGGGGCAAGGAGGGGATGTGAAACGGGCAAAGTTTCACTATTCTTATACTTCTATTTGGAATAAGACCCCAAAACCTCCTTTATATGAAAAAAGGATGGTTATTCGGTTGGGTGACAGACTATAGGCGATGGGACAGTTGGGAAACTACCCAATATCCCGTAATCTCAATGAATTCCTTGCAACTTTTTAATTCTTGCAAATTTTTCAAGTATACATGGGTTGTAGTGGTGCATCTAGCGTAAATACGCGGGAAGTAATGGTGCAAATAGCATACATACGTGGGAAGTAATGGTGTAGGGCATGTACATCTTCAAAAATAGTGTTTTTAGGGAAGTAATGGCTTGGCAAAAATAGCAAGTAAGAGGGCATGATGCCAGGTATGCATGTATGGTGAAATTTAGGGTTATAACAGATGTTCATACTTTAGAAGTTTTCCCATCGGAGGTTTTCAACTCGAGACTTTTGCAAATGCATCAGAGTCAAAGTTACTCACCTCACCTTGGATTTTACCGAAGCCCAAAGTTCGAACACCTTAATATTATTTTAATATTTTTTTGAACTTAGGATTTCAGGAGTTCTACAATTTGGTATATATCATTTTAGGATTATCTCTTTGTGAAATTACCCATTGAGAGTTTTTAGGTTCGATATTTTTCACATCGGGTTTCTACCTTGCCTCACCTCACCTATGATTTCTACGAAATTTGAATAAGGGATATTATTTTAATATATTTTGGGTGGGGGTATTTGGGTTATTTGTTTATATTATTTTATATTATTTTCTTATTTTATTTCATTTTTCTATTTTTCCTATTTTAGTATGGTTTACCGGCCAAAATTTTATGTGGGCCCTAGGTCCTATGCCTCCTCTAGTTCCACACACAAAACAAGTAATGGGACTACAATAAATATATACCATTAAAACTCAAATTGCCTGATGCATGTGGGATAATGTTTTAGGGATGAAGATCAACGGTCTAGATCACCCAGTGAGCAAGTCAATGGAAGTTAAGTGTCGACTTCAGGAAGACATATCTTGATCTCTGGGAGTCCAAATCAGGCCCAGTATAGCTCATTTGAAATCCCTCATGTAGGAGAACACATTTGAGGAGGAAAGCAAGCTAGACCAACACCAAAAAATCCCAGAAAATTCAAAGAACAGAAGGCAACAAATTTGAAGGGGAATAAAATGTAAAACTACAGATTGCCATAACTTGAGCTTTAGGAGTTGAAATCAGATTCGTGAGAGTACTTTGGAAATATAGCAGAGAGAAGAACATGTTGGTACAAATATTATTAAAAATTTTATGGAGGAAATACCCTGAAAATTTGAAGATCAGAAGAGGCCCGAATTTGATTAAAAATGGGTTGTGCAATGTTCAAGTAGCCATAACTATATGTTGGACACACTGACCACACTGAGAGGGGGGGGGGGGTGAATCAATGTGAGGATATTTTTACACTTCTTTTAAAAATTTAGTTAGAAATCACCATTTACTCATTAGTTCCATTCACACTTAGTTGATTGCATATGAACATATCTCAACAACATACACAAATAATAAAAAACTTTAAACCTTCACAATAATGAACACAAAGAGAACCAGATATATGTTTAAGTTTTTTGTATTATATATTATAGGAGATTACAATCTCAAGTTTTATCAGCACCAACTCAAAGAGAGCACCAACTCTCAATTGCAAGACCTAGCCTGCATATCTCAGCACCAACTAAGATATGAGGAATCCAACCCTCAAGTACAATACACAGCTTGTAGAAAGAAATAAATTTGTCAAACTGTACCAACATTCTATACCAAGACAAGTGCATAAAATATGCACAACACAACCTATCACAACAACCTGTCACCTCGACCTGTCTCATGAATCTCATCATCAAAATCTGATCTACTCACAAAGATCAATCATCAATTCAAATCTCAATCATATGCACAATATCACCAAGTTAACCAACAATATATCTCTAGAAATACACCATACTCTCCATAAAAAAAATGCCATAAACCCTTACAAAAGACCATGTGCCAAAACCATATCTTTAATCCTATAGAAATAATCAAGACCTATACCATACCATGCAACAATTGGAACAATTCCAATATGAAAATCTGATGTGGTTACTGAACTTCCAACTTTTTGCAACTGCCAAATATGCTACCTCGATTCTACTGCTACAGTTTTGTTTTCGTGATTATGTTGTCGTGATTCTACTTCCACGGTTTTTTTGCCGCGGTTATGCTACCGCGATTATGTTGTCGTAGTTTTTCTACCGCGGTTCTGCTATCACAAATTTTTTTCTGTGAATTTTCTCTATCAATAATACCTGCCCAATTAACCTTTCACAAATGGTTATCCAATATTCTCAAAGATCATACTCATAAGAGAACCTCTCTCTCTTATTTATACTTCCCCAAGTAGCTTCCTCTAGGGGTTATCTTCTAACCAAATTACTCAACTTCCTTCTTTTGGGGCTAACCCACTTCTATCCACTTTGTCCACTTACAACCACTTTATCCACAAACAATAAACTCTCCACTTCTAGTTGCAAATAATTTATTTTTAATTGTTTTCTTGTTGAAACCCCTTAACCCATGACTAACCACTTTGACTGGTCAACTTCTTCTAGGAGCTTGTAGAATAATTTTACTTCTTCGACCTTCTTGACTTCTTTGACCTTCTAGGTGCTTCTAGATAACTCATGAGGGTTCTCCAACTTCACATGGCCATAACTCTTTAATTGTGAGGTGTTATGTTATGTTCCACATATCACCGGAGATGACATGACATATACTATCCATATGGAATATTTTATCCTACAAATGCATTGATATTCATTACATTATTCCTCAATCAAACTTGGGTTCCATAACCACACTATTGGGATACTCAACCACCTAACCATTTGGAATTCACAAAGCGTCTTCCTGTGAGGGATTTCACCATAAGGGGACCACTTTGGAGTTTATCCATTTGGTTCTTCCCATCAACTATGAGATGACATCAATGATACAACTCCCTTTAATATCAACACATCATTATGACACCACTTGACATCAACCCTTTGACAACAATTACATCAATGACCATATAACCAATAATCAATATATCAATGATACAAACACATCACTATGACAACAATTGACATCAACCCTTTGAAATAAATCCTTTGACATCAAGGAAAACATAATACAACAATATCCCCCTTTGACATTGATGGCAACACCAACATTGATGTCAACACCAATCATTAATGGCAACACTTGGACATGGAAATTCTCATTCTCCCTCTGTGATCTTTCCACATCAATGTGACTATCTCTCCCCCTTTGAAATCAATGGAAAATGGTAGTTCTCTATTTGGGGCTGCTCCCCCTTCCTGAAATATCCTTGGGGATACTCCCCCTGTTTGGATGCCTTTGAGATTCCTCTGAATAATATCTCCCCCTTTGGACAAAAGATATCACTCTGATGCAATGATGATGGAATGGCTACCAATCATATCTCCTCCTGGAATCATGCTGCTGCAACCAATCATGGGAAGAAGAACAATTACCCCTGTGGGTATGTCTCACTCTATATTCTATAAAATATGAACAATATGCTACCACTGCAATCTGCTTCTGCTGCAAATGCTACTACTCAACCAGAACATAGATCAACTAATCAAGAATGATCTGATCTTCCTATGATGATCCTTGAACTTGTCCATGCTTCAAACTTGTGCCATACCGTACATCATGAAGAAAATTATATGTCAACAATGAATATTGAATCATGAACAAAACATCAACCATGTACATCCTATGCCATATTGTGTGCCAACCATGCACAACATCCATGTACATCAACCATGTACATCAATACCATACAATATACCATAAGATATCATCAATGGAGTGTATCAACCATATGCCAACCATACTTCTAGCAAGGGCCTCAACCAATGTACCACGTATGTACCAATAACACATTAACTATAGATCAAGCTATGACTCATGAATGATGTACAACATAACCACCTGATCCACTCATCAAGTACATGTCCCAATATGTAGCTCAATCACATGCCAAATTCACGCACTAAGAAATCCAACAAATATGCCTCCAACAATACATCATAAGATATATCAATGGAGCTCACATATGTACCAGCAATGTACCATGACAAATATACCTACAAAAACATTCACTATAACAAGTACTAAGTAGCCAATAATACCTCTAAACATGTACTAAGAGTGTCCCTCAATATATCAATGATATATCTCTAGCTAGAATCACATCATTATGATATATCTCATAGACAGGGTGCCATAACATCCCTAAGAACATAACCAACAATATACCTTATCAAGAATTCATCACTCCACACACTAAAATTAGTACCATTCATCCAAGATAGATAATACTCAACACTCAACCATATGTCATCACCATACATACATCAAACACACGTGCAAGCATATAATCATGAAAACGTGAAACAAACCATGTCAAACCTTACAAAATAGAGTTATACCATAAAACCATGTTGTAACTCATCTGTACATTCCTCTTCTTGAGGTTTTTTCCATAGTTAGGAAGCCTATTCCACAAACAAATTGTGTATGTACACAACCTTTCTATAGGTCACCTTGCATATGTATGCAACTTCTCCCATGGGAACCCTCGTATGCTTCAGAAAGAGTTAATCTTTCTTGATTCTTTATTCCTTCATTCATGTCTCATTGTTCAGCCTTCTTCATCCACTTCTCATGGTGTCCTGACTTCTATTTACGTGTACTATGAGATTCCATCATTTCAACATTTTATTCCTTCCAAGTTACATGTTCTCTTCTTTCCATGCTATATGAATCATTCCCCATTGACTGTCTCCTTGAATTCTAGCAATCCTGAGCTTTGTGGCCAAACCCACTACAATTGTAACATCTCATGGTGTGAAAATGACCAGCAATGTGTCCCACTTGATACATATCCAACATATTATGGTATTTTTGGTGCAAGTTTGATTAGACTAGGTTCCTTCTCAGGTTACCAACAAAAGGTACCAAGTATTCTAGAGCACTGGCATTTTCATCTCCTCCAAAGAGAATAAGTCTCATCCGAAGCACTGTTGAGACAAATAGATAGGGAAGGGTAAGGAAAAGACTTAGGAGGATCCACATAACCTTCAGGGTTCATCCAAACCTTGCGCAGGAGACATGAACAAATCTGGATCTTAAGTGTGCAATAATTGAACCTACTTATGTTATGAGCAAGCCTTTAAACACAAAACCATCAAGAAGAACTTATAAACCATAAATAAGTATTGTAATTCATAAGTGAAACACATAGAGACACATCATATTTTGAAAATTCAGGTCCTTCATATTATCTTCAGAATCCTTCTTTAATTACATACTCAGAAACACTCAGTGGAGCTTTGTACAGAATCTGGACTCGAATCATATCACAGAACTCTAGTTCTCAGACTGATACATTGGTTACAGTATAGACTCAGGACTTGACTCGACTCAACTTACAACAGCCTCACACAGAGGGAAAGCTCAGACTGAGCTTGATCACAATTCAGCTGAATCACTAGTTAACCCATCAAGCTACACACAACCACTAAAATCCCGACCGAATAACCCTTTTACAATTATGTTCAATCCTATATATAGCTAGGTTGTGTCTTCCATCTTGGCTTGCGTGCTTCCTTATTCTGTTGCAACCGTTTGTTTCTTAGCTGGCATTGCGTTGTCCTTCGCAACTGATTTATATTGCTCTTACTTTCTCTACTGTTTATCTTCTTCCGAAGCTTGCACAACTAGTTCTCAGTCAAAACTTGCGCAATTCCTTATCCCAAAAATGAAGGGCCCAATAGGCTCCGACCACAATCCTTGACTCACCTTCGAGTCAAGTGCTTGGTTCTTTCGCATATTCAAGGAGCATTTGTTGTTTCTCATTGTCCTCCTTTTCTTCTTCCTTCAACTCTTTTGTTTTTTCTTTCTCTTCTTTTAACTCTTCAAACAAAGGGCCTAACTCTGGGACCAACTATAAGGCTCACTCCTTTACTCCTTGAAAGTTTCCAACTTTATCTTGCCAGTTCCTAACGAGGAGTGATGCCTCTGCAACAAACTATTAGGTCGCCTATTTACTATACCCCTTTGGCTTGGATGCGACCAATAAGTTCCACTCAGAATCTGTTGTTGCATCAACTTGATGCAAATGAATGTAAGATTTATGAATGACATGTAGGAAGTCACACAACTCTTTATTTTCTACAGATTGTGCCTCAAAGAGGTCTTTTAGTTCATTGTCCACCTATTATATTTGGTCGAAATTCTTCTATTTCTCCATCAGATCCATCGTGGCCACAGATTCTTCATTTAGCACCTGGATATTGGTGCACACATCCTCCAATACTTGGTTGCATCGAGCGATGATTCCCATCCAATCGTTGAATTCCCTAAAAAATTTTGTGCCATCCGTTGTGTGCTTGTGTAGTGCTTCTCGGGCATTGTTGCCTTGCAATACTATCTTTTGCATATTCTCTTGCATCTTCTGAGGTTACTTCTCTGCTTCTTGCTGACTCTATTGTAACTATGCTTCCAGATGATCAACGCGAGTGGAAAGTTGTGTCCATGATCCTTGTAGAAGCTCAATATTGTGCTACGACTCACCTTCATCACTGGCTTCATGCAGCTCGGGTGCAACCTTGGGAATTTCTGACCAGGAGGCCAGGCTTCAACAAGTATTTCCTTCACTCTTTCCAATTTGCATTGAACCTAGATTTTTTCTTGCACTTCTTGTGTCCTGCATATTTGCATGACGAACTCTTCCTTCCTTGCAACATCGTCGGATCTCTCGACCGACCTCACGGAGCCTTTTCTCTAGCCGATTAGTTGATGCTCGTCGGTCTGTTGGCATCGAAGTCCACTCTTGTATTGCAACGGGAGTAATCCACGAGGCCATCAGGTTTATGTTACGATTTGTTTATAAAGGGGTGTCGGATGGAAGTAAGCTTCGAGAACAATGTCGCTCCTTTCGAAGGCGGGTTGGAACAAAAGGACATGTGGTCTTGATTTAGCAAGCGATAAATTTTCATAGTGGTGAGTAAATGAAAGAAAGAAGGGGAAAAGTCTCAGATATGAGATCCTCGGAGAAGCTTCAAAGTAAACCTCAAACATTGTAGAACTAATACAATCAAACATGCATTATATAGTTACAACAACGCCCGACTGGATCATCCATACTGGGGCTTTGATTGAGGAGGAGAAAGGAGAGGAAGAGGTTGGCTGCCATTAAAGAAGAAATCTCAAAATATCATTGTATAACCAGAGAACCGGAGGCTTTGTTAAAGCTTTACAGTCTGGAGCTTATCTCTACCATCGATAGATTACAAAATGGAAAAGGCCCATCAGTTTATGTCACGATTTGTTTATAAAAGGGGTGATCGGATGGAAGTAAACTCAGAACAATATCGCTCACTCAGAAAACTGGGTTGGAACAACAAGGACATGTGAGGTCTTGATTTAACTTAAGCCAATAAATTTTCATAGTGGTGAGTAAATGAAAGAAAAGAAAGGGGAAAAGTCTCAGATAAGAGATCCTCTCAGACCAGAGAAACTTCAAAGTAAACCTCAAACATTGCAGAACTAATACAATCAAACATGCATTATATAGTTACAACAACACCCGACTAGATCATCCATACTCGGGCTTTCAGATTCAGAGGAACAAGGAAAGGAAGAGGTTGGCTGCCATTAAACAAGAAATCTCAAAATATCATTGTATAACCAGAGAACCAGAGGCTTTGTTAAAGATTTACAGTCAGGAGCTTATCTCTACCATCGATAGATTACAAAAATGGAAAAATTGCCTACATATAACCAAAGCCAATATGTTAAGGTCCTAACCCGCACATAGGTAGATCAATGTATTCGGAT
>SNQJ01S0088950.1:0-18832 GCA_010110895.2 Picea sitchensis | reverse complement strand
GTGTAGAAGCTGTTGGCTGCACATATGCTACAATCTCAGACTGTTGTTCTAGGTTGGTGATAGTTGAAGCCTCGACCATGAAATTGCCGAAAAATGTATCCATCCCTTGTATTTCGGGTGAATCAGCAGAGGGTGTAAATGGTTCGTTGGGATCATTCAAATCTGTGACCGTGAATTTAAGGTACTGTTCATGATTTACCTTGATTTTGTTGGGCTTGCCGTTCTCTAGAAGCCACATGTGAGACCAATCTGTTGCGAAATAGCCGTGTAGCTGCTCTGACTAGTCCCTTCTTAAAAACATACCATACACTTCTGGAATATCTACAACAATAATATCAATGACTTGATGAACCTTGGGGTTAGACGATAATCTTATAAGCACATCCCTTAACTCGCCTACTACTTTAACACTAGTTCGATCAAGTTGGATGATTTTTAGAGTGGATGGTTCAACTTCAGCGTTAATCTTCTGACACACAGACCATAACATCACATTGGATGATGCTCCTGAGTCTACCATACAATTGTGCACATTTCTATTAAAGATTTCAAAAGTTAACAAAAATGGAGGTACATTTCTGCGAGTACTAAGGGTGGTAGCTTGTGGTTTTTTAATCACAGTTTCTAAGGCTACTTTATCTACATTATTTACATTATTTATAGGAGGGATTCCTTTGTCTTGAGGAACAGTATTATTTCTAGCGAAAGACTTCTGAGGAACTTTGTTCTGAACAACCTTGTTATTGCTTGAATTACCATTTTTTCCATTCTCTGCGATATTCTGTAACATCGTTTGTAACAAAAATGGAAATTTCAATAACTCATAAACATAAATGTTATCCCTTAACTTTTTAAGATCTTCAACTAACTCATAATATAAGTTGGGGTTCACATGACTCTGTTTAGTCTCATCTGGTTTGGATTGCTTTGAGGGAAAAGTCGTAGTGTTTTCAAAAGAAGGTTTGTTCGTTGTCTTACTCCTAGTATTATAGGGATGTACTGTCTCGAAGTTAGCTTGGAAGATGCTATCTGAGAAGTGTCCAAAAATGTTTGGAGAAGACTCTTCTTCCTGAGTTGTTTCTTGTTCAACAACCTCCTCAAGAATCTCAGGAGGGATCAAGTTATCTTGGGCTTCTAGAATTGTTTGAAGGGAGAATTGCAGACTTTCTAAATTAAGGCCCTCAGTATTCGGATTAGGTCGGTTGGTGGGAAAAGGCTTCCTGAATGGGGGTTTGTAAGGTCCTTTGCTCGAAGAAGCTTCTTTGGTCGTCCTTTTCAAATCTATAACTTGATTTGACAGTTTTTGAATGACTTTAGTTAAGTTTTCTAAATCAGAGATTTTAGGTTGTGCTTTACTTTGAGCAGGTCTAGGGAGGATTTCGATCTTCTTTTTGGAAGATGAACTAGTTTTTGTTTCATTGCTAGAAGTGTCTTTTAAACTAAGTATGTCCTTTTCAATCTGGATGTCTTCTTCGAAGGCCTCTAACAACGTGGCTTTCTTCGATCGTTTAACCCAAATGGCTATACTTTGATGCAAGGCTTTAGTATAGTATGCTATGATAATATTCTCGGCAGGCATACAATCCGTAGCGATTTGGTTCTTAAGTGTTAAGAATCTTTGATTAAAGTCTTTAACTTTCTGTTTTGGGTTCATTCTTAAGTTAGAAAGGTCCATGACTAGGACTTCTGGAGGCTTACCGTCTCCGAACTTTTCCAAAAAGCAGGATTCAAACCTTTCCCAAGACACGATGGTATGGGGTTGTTGGGAAAAGTACCATGTAGATGCATTTCCCTCGAAAGTGTAGGGGAACAACCTACAGACTATGTCTTTGTGCTCGACATTACGGAGTCTAATGGATAACATAAAAAAATTAATGTGATCTTCAGTGATCTGTTTAGAGTCAGGGTCAAACTTGGGAAGCCACTTCTCTGGATGTTTGGGTAAGGGATGTTGATCTCTGGGTACGGCTACGGCATCCTGGTCGAGCCAAAGTCTGGCAGGATTTTTCTGGTTGGCCATTGGTGTAAGCGGTGTGGAAGGATGTGAAGGGGAACTGCCTTCATCATAAGAATCTTCTCCTGAAGAAGAAGGAGATGATGGAGGTGGTGAGGGTGGTATTCCAGATCCCCCTGCAGTAGGAGTGAGGATTGGATCTGTAGGGTTCACAGTGAGGTTAGTGCCTCGGAGTTGTTCTTTGATATTAGAGAAATCTAAAGGTTGGTCCAAAGGTCGATTTGGTTGCCTCAAACGGGCTAAGGCACTATGTGTTCTTATCAGAGATTGGCGGACAATCTCTTGTATGTCACGACCTGTAGCATTTGGGGTTGCTGGCTCAACTGTGATCCGTGGATCATCGTTTGATGTGGTTGTTGTTTGAGGGGGAATGTTGTCATTCGACTGACTTCTTGTCACTATAGGTGAGCGATTAGGTGGTGGAGGTTTCTTGCGACCGCCTCGTGCCATTAATAAATTTCAGGCCCTCCTTCTAGCGCCATTTGTTGACGGGAGAAATTGAACGCTCGCCAACTGGAAGAGTGGATCCGGTCCTGGGTTGTCTAAATAACCCAAGACATTTGGGATGAACCACCCTGACGGGTTTAGTGGCTCCGTTGTCCGATCTAAGTCCTAGAAAACAAATAAAAAACACTACACTAAGGAACTAATCTAAATGAAAATAAACTAATAAACAAATCTAGACTACATATATACAATCTATTACATAAATCATACAACTATAATCATCTAAAGTTAAATGTTCAATTATCAACAGAATTAGATCCAATTACAAATATACAATATTTACAGATTACAGATTTAAATGAAAACTTGCAAAAATCATTTGTAAACTGTCCTAAGACAGCGAAACTATTGTTTTTTTTTTTTATAATTTTATGAGAAAGGGATTAAATAAAAACTATCTAAGCTAAGAAACTAAAATAATAACTCTAACTATAAATCTGAACTATACATATATCTATCTAAACTACTTATATGACACTAATAAACTAACTATTAAATGATAAATAGCAAACTGACCTACAATAACGCTTCAGGTTTGTCCTGTATCCAATAATCGATTTAGCTGTTTGGTGGGAGGAAACCCTCACCAGATTATCCATGAGATTCTCGTAAACAAAAAGCAGTTGTGCTCTTCAAATATAAATGACAGGACAAACAAGACATAAAAAATTACAGCAATCTTATGATTTACAAATTATCACAGTCAGATAAATCCTTGTGCAAAATTTGTATGAAACAATTCAATTAACGAAAATGATAAACCTGTATTCATTAAATTGAAATAGAGTAATTGTTGTATTTTTTAAATAAGAGAGATCATATATGGACAACATATAAACCAAATCACATCAACCTGCAATGAATTACGATAGCTAAAGTAGTCGATAATTAATTGCGAACTGATATGAATAAAACTCGAAACAAAAGTTTGATATATTGAAAGCTAAAGATGTTTTAAAACATCAACTTTTATTTCAGTCTACATCATTATAATCCATAGTCTGGTTCTCCCAAAAGTGATGATGATGGGTCAATTACAAAAAAATAACAAGTATTTAAAGACCTCCCACAGGGTAAAACATCCCTATGGGAATTATCAAAGTAGTTTTACAAAAAATCTGGGGATAATATCCCAAGTCTCTATTTCTGACTCAAGCTAACAACCTAAATCAAAACCATATCCAAAGTATCTCCTAAACTTCCACAACATGCCCAATTGATCATTGTAATTCGTATGCACCTGAAAGAAGACAAGAATAGACAAGTTTAGAGAATATTTTATTGATAAAATTGACAAAAATCTAATTTTTAAGATTAGCTACAGAATCTTGCGATTCTGTAGCTGGCCTAATTGGAGAATAGAATCGTTTTAAAATCAATCCAAAACTTAACAGAATTATATTTGATTTATTCAACCAAATCTTTAATTACTAATTCCAAACAGAGTGAATCATTCATGCCACACCGAACCAAAACTTGTATGCAAAATGAAACAAACGAAATCGTGGTCAAACGAATGGAAACAAAGATACATGCACCTTGTTCAACATTTGTTATTACCAATTCGGGGTAAACAGAATCGCTTAGATAATTCGATAGGAATTAAATCATTTTCATGAACCAATTCCAATCGACACAAACTGTAACCAGTTAAACAAATTTTCCATGCAATAATTTATGCCGACGCAGCCATTAACAAAATCGTTGTCGAATCAAAATGAAATCAACATGATCGTATTTCAAATTAATAGAACTATATCGATCATGCTAATCATGGCACGCAGCAATCGTTTGCAAATCAATACAAACAAGAATGAATCGAAATAGTTTGGGGCTGACACAATCGTTATTCAAAATCGTATCAATCAACACAACTACACGATTTTAGCAAATAGATATTTTACACAGGTCGAATGTAATCAAAATCCAAACGAGAATATTAATTCAATACAAAACAAAATCGTTCCTAGCAAATCGAAGTCAACAGGGTTGTTTTGAGTCTATTAGAAACAAACGAAACTAATCGAAATCAAACCCAATTGACTATCCTAAATCAAACGAACAGAATTGATTCAAAAACAAGCCAAAAATAGTCAAAAACAAATCAATGGCTTATACTAAGCTGGGCACGACAAAATCACATAACCAAATCATAGCTACATTCGAGTTTAGTAAAATGAATCTACTGTACAGGATCCACAAAAAAATCATTTTTGATGATCAAACTATAACAGAATCATTTTGAATGTACTAAAATGAACAAAGATAATTTGAAAGCAAAACCTAATCCATTATATTAATTCAAGAAAACTTACAAAGAAAAATCGATGTCGAAACACATGCCTGGGCAACTCGGTCATGATAAATTTGAATTGAAAAAGGTCGTTGCTTCCTCAACGTTCCTAAAGACAATCGAACCAGTGGTTTTTTGTTTCTTTTCACTGGCTTGTAACCTGTGGTTCTCCTTTGCCAGCACTGTCACCCGTTCCTCTAACGATTTGATCTTTGATTGGAACAAGGGAACGTCGGTGTAATAATTCTCTAGCCAATCATTTCATTGGATACATGATGGTTTCTCGAGCTTTGATATCACAGGCGAGGGTTTGTTTAAGTCAACAGGGGTTTCATTGTCCAGCTTGATTCCCTGGTAGTTAGGGTTGTTTTTTAGGCACGGGGGTAAGTTAGAGACATAGTCATAGAGTTTCGTAGAGAATAGGACATGGGAATAGGGGTATTCCTCAGTCAGGAATCATTCAACTTCGGAGTCTGAGTCCTCGCTCAACACTATAGGATTTTGGTTGACGTTTTTCTTGGGTTTGTTCCTAGCACATCTTGATATCCATCGAGCATGTTTCTTCCCCTTACTGTTGACAGTAGTGTCACTCTTATCTTTCTTCTTCACAGGCATTTTGATGGCCTTAATATTTTCTTTGGCACCCAGGTCGATAGTAGTATCAGGTAGGTCCACGTCGGGGAAATCTAAGGGTTCGACAGGGGGTAGAAGGATATGAAATGGCACGGCTGGCCCAACCAAAGTTTCTGTAACCACAACCTTGTCTATTTGAGCAGAATCGGTATTGGCAAAGCCATTCCTTGATAGGAAGGCTTGCCAATTATCGCCACTAAGTTTTAAATGGTGGGCGATAATGAGTTTAATCAAGATGTGATGGAAAAGGATGCTATCAGCCTTCTCAGACTTCACAGACTTTGCAAAAGATAATGAGGCATATTTAAGGGATAGCCTATGAAATTCATCAATAACTGGAGGTGATACAAAAATACCAAGCCATACCAACCTTCACAGGTCACAAACTGTTTAACAATTACCAAAAGATCATGCCACCTGGGTTTGAGGGTAGTGATAGGCATACCTTTATCACAGTAAACAATCTTTCTTGAAGTGAATAGAAGGGGCCACGACACCTCGTCAACTTTGGAATTTTTGAACCACCTCTGCCCTGTAGCTGGCAGTCCTGTGGCTAATCTTATGAATTCCTCATTGATCTCAAGTTGTACATCTCCTACTTTATCCCTACACCCGTCGAAGGTGAGGGAAAATTGTTGGGCAACCGAAAGGTTGAAACCCTCGAACCTCTGTATAAACACCATCCAACCACCATTTTCTAAATCCTTACGGGCATTATCGAATAGCAACAGATTTTGGCTACCATTTGGCTCTATATGCACCACAGGTGCCATGGACGGAGGCACTCAGTGGGCAGAGTGAATGGGCACGGATTTCAACAGGGCATTCGTGGGATCGAAAATCTCACAGGCTTACCCAAAAACTAACAGAGGTAACACGGGTTAGGGGGAAGGCATTAATGACCGAATGTGCGAGGGTGGTGGAGCTAGCTCAGCCCATGCAAAACAGTCATTTCCCATAGTACAACCGACGACGCATAAAGCGATTCAAATCACTATTGCATATGTTAAAAACCATGCCATTCAAACAATCAATGAAAACTATGGTAATTCGACCAAACATTTGCGCAAGCAATACTTTTAGCATAGTTTTAAAACCAAAACAATGATTTGAAAGAAACACCAAGGGTTCGATCATATCAAAAATGTGTTTTCATGAAATGATTATACCAAGGGTCTATTCACAATGTCAATGTGTTTTTGTGAAACCAATGTGTCAAAGAAATGGATGAAATACTACAGAACATCAAAACACCAATGTACCAAAACTCGATCATAAGAATATCATCACAATCTCATAAAAAACGAAGTCATATTAGCAATTAAAGAATGCCAAATGAGTAAAGATCTTGGAGCCTTGCTAGTTGTGCGACTAAAATTAAATTGGAAACACAATGAACACATAGACAAGAGTGACCATAATAATCCAGTGATGATTTAAATGTGACTTCGAAATCAAAGTTTTAACGCTTGCAGTTGTGAAAACGAGAACAACGGAAGGTGTGCAAATTTCGCAAAAATAGCAGTGTTGTTTTATTCAAAAGATTGCGATGAAAATCAAAGTTCGCAAAACACTGGTGTAGGCAGCTTATAAGGACAATATAAAAATGTGAATTGGCTTCCAACACTACTGCACAGAGAGAAGCATCTGCTGACTCAAGCCCTTTATCCTTCTCTCTGAATCCCCCATTGTTTCCCCTTCCACCTGGAAGCTTATTTCCAGTATCCCCTTTATTTCTAGCTCCTTCTCCTCTGAGTTCTCCTCCACCTAATATTTATATGGTAGGAGAAAATCCCCCCATGACCAGAATAGAGGCTATAATAGCTGCTAGGTATGCTCCCCTTTTGTTACCTCAGCCTCTCAATGCCCTTCTAGCAGATGGATACCTTAAGTAGCTACCCAAGTTTATAGGCGAAGGGGACATAGTTATAGAAGAACACCTTGAAGCCTTTTACAGTTTTACAGATGATCATGTTATCATGCACGCAGACGTATGTATGAGGATTTTATTCCATAGCCTTGAAGGTGAGGCTAGAAAGTGGTTTAGGGACTTGCCTCCTGGATCTATTGATGGGATTGAGGCTCTAGATAACGCCTTTTTGAGATAGTGGGGAGACAAAAAGGACTTCATGTATTACATGATAGAGTTTGGGTCTTTGAAGAGAAAGGAAGGAGAGTCTGTCTCTGACTTCTCCAAGAGATTCAATAAAATGTACAATAAGATCCCCACTGAAATAAATCCCTCAGAGGCCTCTTCTAAGATTACTTATGCTAGCACTTTTGATCCCGATTTCTGCCTTCTGTTGAGGGAAAGGAGAGAAACTACTCCGGCTCACATGCAGGATGCAGCCGTGGAAGTATAATCTAACATATTGGCTATTGACCGACTTAGGAACAAGGCTGATAGAGACATATCTAGGAAGAGACCTGAAGCCTCCCCATCCAATTCCTCTCCCCTTCCCTTTCAGACGGATGAGGTAACTAAAATGCTAAAATCGCTTTCGGCTAGGATGGAAAGGTGGGAGTTAGAAGGGAATCCCATGTACAGAAATCCCCAAAATACTGATAATAGAGGCTTCAAGAGACCTAGAAACAATGTACCATAGGCTTTTCCAAGGGAACCAAGGAGCATAGAAAAGGAAGATGAGAGGATTCAAACCCCTCTCCAAAATAACCTAGTCGCTCATGAGGAAGGAGAGGAGATAGATGAGTTAGGATCTGAAATTCACTATATTGTAGAAACTTCCCCTTTTCCCCATTTGACTCAATCTGCATATGAAGAACCCCTTATGAACATTCAAACCAATGAGTTGGGTAAAGGGGAAAAATCCAGCAACACTCCTAACAGATACAATCTTAGGTCAGAGAAGAAACAAGGGAATTTTGATAGCCAAGATCAGCCCCTCATAGCAGAAAGGCCTGCTAAACCTGCAACAGTCACTACTAAAGAAAAGAAAACTCATAATACTTTGCCAACAGCCCAGGAACCTATCTCCGAGGTAAGGGAATATCCTAAGACTCTTTCCTCCTTTAGTTTTGAGCATGAAATTCAAAAGATTATAATTCCCGTACCCCTCTCAGAGCTAGTTAAAAATGAATATTTCAAAAGGTCCCTCTCCAAGATGTTACAATATGAGTCCGCCCATCCTTCTATAGACTCAGTAAATATCCAAGATGAAAATCCAGCAGTCGTCCTAGGTCCCATGGTAGAATATAGAGATGATTCATCCCCTCCCTTCTACACATCCATGAACATACATGATAAGGTCTTTCATAAATGCCTCATGGATTCAAGAGATTCCCACAACCTTATGCCCAAAATAGTCATGGAAGAATTGGGACTGGAAGTGACAAATACTTACCACTATCTGTTCTCTTTTGATTCAAGGAGGGTGCAATTCCTTGGGGTCATCAAAGACTTGGTGGTCTCTTTATTTCAGCTGCCAATGAAGAGTGTGGTCATGGACATTGTGGCAGTTGATGTTCCCCCCAAGTTTGGCATCATGTTGTCAAGATATTGGATTAAAATACTTGGAGGAACATTACAGATGGATCTCACATATCCCACCATTCCAGTCTTTGGAGGGGAACACAGGAGGTTGTACAGAGAATATCATCTAGCCTACATTGTTAGTGATGAAGCAAACCCCACCAATCATCCTTTCTTTTCACTTGACATTGATTTGGGGTCTAGTTTATTACAGCTCACTGATACTCCTGAAGCCCCTTTTCAAATCAGAAAGAAACCCATTTTTAATCATGTTATACCTCCCCCAACCACCTCTATTTGGAAGATGTTCTTCGATGGATCTTCTTCTAACGTAGGCATTGGCGCTAGAGTGGATTTTGTGTCACCTAGTCAGGAAACCATATCCTTGTCATACAAGCTAGAATTTGAAGTTACCAACAATGTGGCAGAATATGAAGCTCTGGTTCTGGGTTTAAGGGCTGCAAAAGAAATGGGAATAGAGGAGGTAGCAGTGTTCAAAGATGCTGAGTTGATTATCCATCAAGTCAAAAATGCTTATCAGGCTAAGCATCCTCGGCTCAAGAGTTACAAAAATCAGGTGTGGGACCTGATTGATCATTTCTTCTTAGCTTTCAACATTTATTTTATTCCAAGAGAGGAAAACACTTTGGTCGATTCCTTAGCTGTCTCATCTAGTATGTCTAGGATCCCTCTGCCTCCAAAGATAAAATATGATGTTGAGATAAGATATAGACCATATGTACCAGAAAATATCAAGCATTGAAATGTATTCAAAGACGATATTGAAATCGAAAGATTTCTTCAGTCTGTCGATGAATTTTTTGCATTGCACATTGATCAGGATCCCAATCTCGAAAGTCACCCTCACCCTGAGGTATTTTTAAATAAAATTGTTGGTCACCATATTATTCATCTGCCTAACAATCACATTCCAAAGGGACTAGTCCCTTTAGAAAATTTGTTCGATGGGAATGATGTGGCAGTAAAGGGTAGGGTTTCAAATGAAGATGTTGATACAACTGAGTGCAACATTGGCACATAGGGGGAGCCTAAGTTTGTCAAGTTGTCAAGAAGCCTGACTAAATAACAGAGGGCCAAATATACTGATTTATTAAGAGAATTTTCTTATGTGTTTGCATGGACCTATGAATACCTCAAGACATATGACACATCTGTCATTGAACACAAGATGCCACTGGAGGAAGAGGCTAAGCCATTCAGGCAGAAGCTAAGACAGATAAATCCCATGTTGCTTCCTGTCATGGAGAGAGAAGTGAAGAAATTGTTATATGCCCAAATCATTGTCCCCTTGAGATATTCTGAGTGGGTGGCCAATTTGGTTCCCGTGAGGAAGAAAAGTGGAGAAATCAGGCTCTGCGTCAATTTCAGGAACCTGAACAGGATCTCAAAGAAAGACAACTATCCCTTGCCCAACATGGAACACATATTGTAGAGTGTAACTGGTACATCTAGTATATACATGATTGATGGTTTTTCTGGCTATAATTAGATATCAATCATGCTAGAGGACAGAGAAAAAACAACCTTCACCACTCCTTGGTGCACATTCATGTATGCCAAAATTCCTTTTGGATTAATGAATGCAGGAGCAACATTCCATTGAGCCATGGACATAGCCTTCATCAGGGAGAAATATCATTTTGTGGTGATCTATCTGGATGACATCACAGTCTTCTCCAGGTCTGATAAGGAGCACCATTGTCACTTGAGGAAAGTTTTCTTGAAATGCCAGAGGCTTGGAATTTCCTTAAATCCCAAGAAATATTTGTTTTCTATGGAGGGGAAGCTGTTAGGCCATATAGTATCATCAGAGGGAGTGAGAATTGCTCCCAGTAGGGTAGAGGCAATTCAGACCCTGTGACTTCCCAGGTCTAGAAAGGAAGTTTAGGCCTTTTTAGGGAATATTAACTTTCTAAGGAGGTTCGTCTCAAATTTTGCTGAGATGGTGAAACACATTACAGCTATGCTCAAAAAGGGAAATGAAGTGAAATGGACCGCTGAACCCAGGGAATATTTTGTCCAAATAAAAAGGGCATTGACTGAGGCACCTGTGCTGATCAGTCCTGATTATTACAAGGATTTCCTAGTTTTTTCTTTTGCTTCTTTTGATACAGTAGAAACGGTCTTATTGCAGAAAAATGAGGAAGGTAGAGAACAACCCATTTCCTTCTTCAGTAAGGCATTAAGAGATGCAGAATTAGGTATGAGATCATGGAGAAACAAACCTATGCCTTGGTGAAATATCTCAAAGCTTTCGGAGTCTATGTCTTGCACTCGAAAGTGAATGCATACGTTCCTTCAGCCTCTATGAAGGACATCCTTGTACATCCTGACATAGATGGGAGAAGAGGTAAATGGATTGCTAAGATCCTTGAGTTTGACCTGGAGATAAAGCCCACCAAGTTGGTAAAAGGGAAGGGTTTAGCCAAGCTATTGGTTGAATCCAATTGCAAGGCTTTGGGGGTCATCTTCATCCATGCTTGCTCAGAAAATTAGCAAGCTAAGTCGTCCAACAAAAGCTCTCAGGGAAGCTTATCACTAGTAGAATGCACCTAGTACAGAGACATTTTGTACTTCCTGCAAGAGTTGAAGCCTCCTGATGGAATGGGTAAAACAAAGGCAAGAGATTTAAAGCTCAAGGCGGTCAGATATTGCCTCATTAACCAAGCCTTGTATTGGAGAGACCCTCTAGGGGTGTTTCTGAGGTGTCTGAACCCACAGGAAGCCCAAAAAGTTATGTTTGATTTCCATAGCGGCCTTTGTGGAGGTCATCATTTCTGGAAGACCACAGCTCACAAAATTCTCAGGGTTGGGTACTACTGGCCCACCTTATTCACTGATGTCTACAGAGAAGTCAGAGCTTGCATCAAATGCCAAAGGTTCTCAGGAAAGCAACAACTCAAATCTTTGCCACTAAAGCCTGTAGTAGCTTCAACACCCTTTCAATAGTGGGGGTTGGACTTCATTGGAGAAATTCACCCTCCTTCAAGTGGCCAACACTGATGGATCCTAACTGCAACAGACTATTCACCAAATGGATAGAAGCTGATCCCACCAGAAATACTTCAGACAAGGTGATTATCAGCTTCGTGGAGGATATCATAGCCAGATTTAGCTGTCCCATCAGAATCATCACTGATAATGTTGCTTCTTTCAAGTCTGAGCCTCTAGTTAAGTTCTGTGAGCAGTTCAAGATTTCACTAATTCACTCCACTCCCTATTATCCTCAAGGAAATGGACTGGAAGAATCTTCTAATAAAATCCTAATCAAGCTCATTAAAAGATTATTGGAAGACAATAAGAGGGCCTGGGATTCAAATATCAAATTCTCTCTATGGGCCGATTGAGTGACAACAAAGAAATCCCTGGGCACCTCACCTTTTCAACTTGTTTATGGGACGGAGATTTTTTTTCCCACTCAACTCTGTTTACCTGTAGCGAAATTATTTCAGGATCATGAAGGAGAGCCTGACCATATGGTTAGAAGGATTCATCAAATAGTGGAAGTAAAACAGATCAGGGAGCAGGTAATGGACATAACTCATAGTCATTAGCAGAAGATCAAGCAGGCCTTTGACAGGAAGGTCAGAAAGGAGAAATTCAAGCTAGGAGATTTGGTGCTTAATTGGGATGCACCCAGGTAGGATAGGGGAAAATACAACAAGCTTGATGTCCTCTGGATCAGGCCCTTCAAAATATCTGAAGTATTCTTAAATAACACATACAGGTTACAGGATTTGGAGGGTGAAGAAGTTTTTAATGGCCCAGTAAATGGGAATTTCCTGAAGAAATGTTTTGCTTGAGCCTTAGACGGCTCCTCTGTTTTTTGTAAATATTGTTTTTCTGTTTATTTTCGGCTTAATAAATGACTCCATAGCCCAACAACAAGGCACTGGAACTACAAAAGGAGTTCTTAGAGCATCACAGGGACAACTCTATCCCCCATGGAGCCTAATGTTTGCACAAATTCTGGTATGGGTTATTTTCTCTCCTAAGTTGAGCCCATGGCGCAAAAGGCAAAGAGGTGGGCAAAAAACCCACTAAAGGGCGATTATTTGCGGCTTGTGCCAGAAGTTCCCAAGCGCATATCTCATAAAATATCGTTTAGGTTTCAAATTCAAGCGAGCGGGCGAAGATCCGTTTTCAACGGCCAGGATTCATCGAGGAAGTAGAACGACGATCAGCGGGAATTCACGATTAGCAAAGTTGCACGAGGATTAGCGCCGAGGACATAACCTATATCGCAGAAGTGATTGGGGCCGTCCATTTCAGCAGACACATGTGGCATGCAATCGAGCTTCATCATGTTTCAGTTACCAGAACTTTGAGAGAAAAGGAGAAAGAGATCCCGATGGGCGAATTCCCGAAAGAATCTGGTTCATTGATCATGGAGTAGTCTTAGTCATCTATCAGGGACGAATCTCGACGCATTAAGCTAAGGAGTGGGCATATATGAGCGGCCAGGATCTGCATGCCCATATCTACAGCTAGGGTTCCATTCTTAACCACCTTCTTCGTTCTACCTTTAACAATGAGAGGGGGTCCAGAATTGAGCGCACATCTCTCAACGGCTTGGATTTGGGAGCCCGGATCTACGATTAAGGTTGGATTCTGGACCCCCTTTGCTTATATACCTTTAATATAGGGGGGGGTCCAGAATTGGCAGCTTAAAGAGGGTCCCCCTATCATCTCCTCATGATTTCCTCGACCTTTCATCTTCCACCATATGTCTTCCACTCCATATCTCACCTCCACTCAATGCCATCCTGGCCCACCTTATTCTCGTTTCAACATATTTCCTTCCGAAACTTGTCCCTTTCCTTTATGCATCGCTCCATCATAAGCAACACGTCCTCCCTCGATCAATCATGTCCCATCACCTCCTCATTCGCGGTTTCCCCTCATCCCTGCCTGGTCACCACTCATCCACCACTCCCAATCATGTGCCCCAGTCTTTGCACCGGACTCCAGGCCTTATCATTAGGCCTTTCAACCGATCCAGGTGGTAGCATGAGAAGGCCTCCACGTCCCAAGAGTCCAGAGTTGACTTGGTCATTCCCAATCCCAAGGAATCAGTTATTGAGGTGGTTGGTGGTGGTTAGACATTGCCTCCACCATAAATGGAAAGTCCAGAAAGGGACCTGAGAGAGGTCAACTCTTTTGCAAGGTTGCCAGGAGCTTGGTTGCATATGACACGAGTGCACGACCATCCAGAGATTGCAGGTGTATTATTCTAGTAAACATGTAGACATAATGTTTTTAATGATAAGTTTCAGTTTTGTTGTCGTTATTGTGCAAGATACCAGATATATAAAATATGCCAAACAAAAATGAAATGCTAGAAATGACAGAATAAGAGTAATATATTCAGCATAATCTTCACAATACACATAAACGATATACAAAATAGTAACAGAAATAGCACTTTGATTCAGATAGCAATGTTCACAGGCCTCTTCGAGGGGGCAACCTCCAGTCGAGCAGCGCTCTATTACAATAATCTCCAAACTAGGGTTTTCATACCCTCGACTCTTATTTATACTAAATATGTCTATTAAGAGAAGCATTTAGAGGAAGATCCTTCTAGAAGCGGAAGCTTCTATTAGGTCTTCTTACATCCACCTTATTATATTTTATTGAAAGGTATTATTAATATTGACCTTTATTACATCCGAATGCATTGATCTACCTATGTGTGGGTTAGGACCTTAACATGTCTGCCCCCTTAAAAAAAGCCTTGTCCTCAAGGCTTGATATGTGGAAACTGCTGCAGAATGGTAGCTGGTTCCCAAGTGGCATCTGCTGGAGTCATATCTTTCCACTGTACTAGCACTTCCTTGATGGTTCTCTGACGCAGGCGATGCTCCCGCTGGTCCAAAACTGCTTCTGGTTGTAGCCGAAATGTTCACAGGCCCTTCGAGGGGGGCAACCTCCGCCGAAAGCAAATTGCTACAATAATATCCTAGCTAGGGTTTTCATACCCCGACTCTTATTTATACTCAACATGTCTATTAAGAGAAGCATTTAGAGGAAGATCCTTCTAGAAGCTTTAGCTTCTATTGTACCTCCTTCTACATCCACCTTTATTATATTTTATTGAAAGGCTATTAATATTGACCTTTTATTACATCCGAATGCACGGATCTACCTATGTGTGGTTAGGACCCTAACATGTCCGCCTTCTTAAAAACAGCCCTGTTCCCTCAAGGCTTGGATATGGAAACTTGCATCGGTAGCTCGGTTCCTAAAGTGGCATCTCACCGGAGTCATATCTTCCAATCGCACTAGCACTTCGATGGTTCTCCGACGCAGCGATGTTCCCTACCGGGTCCAAAACTGCTTCTGGTTGTACCTAAATGGATCCTTCTTCAACTAACTCGAAGGTTGGTTTGAATTGCACCGGGTTCCACCACCTTCTTCTGCTAGAAACATGAAAATGATGAAGTCAATCGATCAAGTGAGATAACCGATATGTGACTTGTCCCATTACACTTGAGAACTATGTAAGGGCTTATAAAATTTGGGTGCTAGCTTCATTAATCGCCTACCAGGGAAGTTTGTTTATATGGTTGAAGTCGCAAAAACACCTGGATCCCCTTCTACAAATTGACGCTCGGAGCGACCTTGATCTACTTACTGCTTCATCCTATTCCGGCCATGACCAGGTTCTCTATAAGGGTACGAAGGATTATGAAGGATATCCTCTTGGACCGTAAGTGTTTGGTCAACCACTGACCTTCGAGGTACCCGGCAGAAGTATGAGAGAATCGACGATGGCTTCTGTCCATACACCGCCTCAAAAGGAGCCGCGCGAGTGGTCAGATGGTATGTAGTGTTGTACCACCATTCTACGAAGGGAAACCACTTGACTACCGGGTGTTTTTTTTCGTGAGGCAAAGCACCTCGATATAGTTTCCAAACACTTGTTGATGACTTTCTTTTGACCATCTGTCAGGGGATGATAAGATGAGATGAGAAGCAATTGGTGGCTCAGAAGCTTAAAACATTTCGCCAAAATTGCTTCGGTGGAAAGTTGGGTCCTCACCATAACAGAGTTTTGGCCATGAATCTTGAAGACCGATCCATGCAAATTTGGTCCACCATGGATGCAAGAATGGGTGGTGAAGAGTACAAAATGAGCATACTTGGAAAGTACATCCACCACCACCATTATCAACCTCCATTTATTCCCTCGATTTGGGTAAGCCCATAATAAAGTCCATAGACATCCTTCCAAATAGAAGGGGGGATCGGAAGTGGTTGGAGGGTTCCCGGAGATTTGATTGTTTCTCCATCCTATGCTGACATACCCCTACATTCAACACAAATCCTATGGATGTCCCGTTTCACATCATCCCAGAAAAAAGAACGCTTAACTCGGTCATATGTTTTGGTGAACCCCCGAGTGCCCCAACAGGTGTAGTACGAAGCCCGAGAGTACCGTGGATTTGAGCTTGATCGCTTACTTAAATACAAGCCACCTTTGTATCAAACCTCATCCCGGGCCGAGTACCCCTGGGGAGCCCTCAAGGCTTTTTTCAGAAGTTACAGGATCAGATGTGAACTTTGGGCCCGCAGCCCATTCCTCGGTGCAATGCCTTGAAGCCAATCGTGTACAATGAAGGAAAGAGAAAAGGATCCTTCGTCTTCATAATTCCTGGATACAGATCTGCTAATGACAAGAGCCTTTTCCCTTCTTGTAAATGATCTCATAATCATATCCAAAGAGCTTTAGTGACCCATTTTTTCTCTTGGGAGGAAATGCTGTTCCGTAGTGCAATTTGAGGCTTCTGATGTCCTGCCTTTAATTCGGAATCGCTTCCCAAGAGATATGACACCATAATTCAAATGACATGTAATCGCTAACATTTCTTCATAAAATGGGTTTGGCTCCGTGATTCTCCTTCTATTGCTTACAGTGAAGGCCAAAGTCAAACCTCTGCATACACAAATGCCAAATTCCTTTCCTGAGGTGTCGTGATTCCAACACAAATGTCTTTGTAGGGTCTGGAAGGGCCGTAACCGAGTGGTGCACATGGCTTAAAGTCAAGCTTGAGCAGCGACTGTTGTCCAATTGAAAGAGTTCTTTTAAGGAGAGCTTGAGAGGTGCCGCAATCTTTCCATACTTCGACAAATCCTATGAGCACTGTGGAGGCCCAAAAATCCACGCAAGATTTTGAGAGTCTTAGGGTGCCTAATCTTGCATAGTTTCAATCTTTTTCGTATCCACCCTAACGCCATCCTTTGCCCACTAGGATGACCCAAGTATTCTACTCAGATGCACCAAAATCACATTTGGACCATTTCAGAAAGTCGGTGTCAGAAACCAGGGTCGAGAATCCTTGATCCAGATGAGTCAGATGTTCTTTCCATTTCTTGCTATATATATGAGGATATCATCAAGAAAATCCAAGACAAATGACTCGGAAAAGGGCGTAAGACATGGTTCATGAGGCTCAGGGCAGGAGGGGCGCTGCACAAACCAAAGGCATGACCAAAAATTAGTGCTCTCATGAGCGAAAGGTCAGCCTTGGGAATGTCAATTCTCTATGTATCTAGTGGAGGTTCCGATCAAGATCAAGTTTAGTAGAAAATTGGGCACCACTCAGTTCATCCGTGAGGTCATCAATGACAGGAATGGGGAGATTTGTCTTTGATGGTGAGTTTATCGAGAGCACAGAAGTCAGGACACAATCACCAAGAACTCCGCTTCTTTAGTAACATGACGAACGGAGAGGAGTAAGGACTCATAATAGGACATGACTCCGGCAAGAAGGAGTTCCTGGACCATTTTTTCAATTTCATTATTTTGTGTAAAGGGTGGCGACATGGACGCATGTTGGGGGGAAGGTCGACAAGGGATGGAATGATCATGGACACCGCGGGAAGGAGGGAGTCCTTGGGGAGTGGAGAAGACCTGCTTGATGTTTAGAAAGGAGGTCTTGGAGGTCTTGTAGCATGTAGTGGATCTCTGCGGGTTTGTATGGCATGGAGTTGGGCTATGACACCATCGACCCCGAATGACCTTTTTTGAGCAATTTCTCCATGCGATGAGAACTGATGATTTCAGGAGAACCCATAGTGATGCCTTGAAATTTATGTTTGTGGCCTCCTTGGTCAAATTGCATGGTTAAGTTCTGAAATTCCATGAGAATGGGACCCAAGGTTCTGAGCCATTCGGTACCCAACACAATGTCGCAACCTCCCATGTCAATAGCAAACATATGGGATTTGAGGTTGTAGTCACCTATTTGGAGACGGACATTTTCACAGTGCCTGCCACATTTCATAGAGCCACCATTGGCAATCATGATTTGGAAATCATTGACAGCATGGATATAGCAATGGGTTTCTTGGGCGATGCGGTAATGAATAAAATTGTGGGTGCTGCCACTATCAACCAAGATGATGACCTTTTGGTGCTTGATGTAACCGATTAGCTTGAGAGTTTGGGGGACAGAGAAACCGGTGAGAGCATTGAGGGAAATGATGGGTTCCTCTTCGGGAGGGTCGGAGGGAGGGTTTATGTCAGAAATTTCTGGTGACTCGGGCATAGGGGGGTTGTCAACATCTTCTTCCTGAATATATTCAGAGATGGCCATAAAGAGATTTTGTTCCTTACATTTGTGGCCTGGGAAATATTTGTCATCATAATTATAACAGAGGCCTTTGAGTTGGCGTTCAGCCATTTCCGCCCTGGTCAATTTTTGGATTTTTAATGGGGCTGAGGGAGTAGTGGGGTTTACTGGTTTAGGGCGCGGGATAAAAGAAGGCTTACGATTTTGAGAGGAAACAATTTTTTGTGCTTCTTTAGATTTTTTGGTAGCCTCCACCCAAGTCGTAGGTCGAGCCATGAGGACATGGGCCCGAATCT